>JZKD02S0516310.1:672699-699711 GCA_000966675.3 Picea glauca
CAAAATGTATGGATTTAGAGATAACTTTTATTCTTTAATGGGAATAAACCAAAACCTATTCTAAGAGCTGAATATGGAAGAGATGCTAAGCTTCTGTTTAGAAGTCCTATTCATATATCTCATGACAGTAATCAGCAAATGTTTTCCTAAAGAGTATTAACAGTAAGCATTCAAAAAGATATTCGAACTAGTTCTAAGGCTTATCAATGCTAGAAAGACAAAACTCTTATTCAAGAGATGCATTCATTGTCTTATTTCATTCATTAGCAATTATCACCAATTCTTGTTAAATAAAAAAGTACTGAAAGCATAAATAACTCAAAAAGCATTCATGATTATCCTAATGCTTGAAAGCAAACCACACATTGAATTCTAATTCAAGAAATCATTCACAACATGCATAAGGCTTAGAAACATTAAGACTATTACTTAACTATGGAATTCATCTAACTACAACAAATAATAAACTCATCTACAACAAGATCTGATCTAAAACATGTATCAAAGATTACTTGAAAAGAAAAGGAAGAGTGTACTAGTTTGGCAAAGGGGGCCATCCAATGCTTCACTTGTACACTTGAGTTGTCTTAGCTAAGAAGAATCTTCCAGTAGCATTCACATCATCATGTCACAAACATTATCAAGAGAAAAACGCAGAACCGATCTCAAGATTGGAAATTCCAAAGTTTCTTCATTCACATCCAAGGTTGTCATACTAGTATATGCCTTAGAGTATTTATACAAGAGTTTTGAAACTAATAATGCTAATAAATCTCCTAAAGATCATGATCATATCCATAAAATATGATAGGAAGGTAAAATACCCCTTTCAGATCCATAAAATATGAACAAATCCCAAGAAAATATAAAACTGTCCATGATTTTAGGCTAAAACTGTCCATGATTCAACTGTTGAGGTGGCCATGTTTGACCAGCGTTGACCAGACACCTGGAAGGCTCAGATATTGAATTTGATAGGTAATTATCCATCCGTGTACATCAAGGATCACGACCCAAGTCTCATATTTCACCCAACTGTCCTGCAAGTACACGAACCTAGGAGCAATTATGGGATTTAGTCAAATCCTGTAATTTCTAAAAAAATTTCTATTTTAATGCCAAAAATTCGAAAACTCAATTCTTAAGCTAAAGAATGATAAATGTACATTTCATAAGATGTTTTATGGAAAATATGGAATGAAATGGAGGCAAAATGGATGGTTTTGGAGGCAAAAGTATAGTTTATAGAGTAAAAAGGAAGCATAAAAATGTATTGAACAATATCTTCCTCTTCAATTTCAATGGATTACATTTTTGAATTAATTGTTAATTTTTTAGTTATTTAAAGCGCAAAGTAGAGTTTTCAGTGTACGTGGGCTGCCTGTGATTAGGTCGTGTATACGACAAGGTATACACACATGTATTAACTATAGGACATATATATTGAGCCCTACACACAACTGTGTGAAAAGGAATCCGCGTACAGGCACACAAATGACCAAAAAGGAGGGTTCTAACTCAAAATTTTGTTTGTGTTTGACATGATGGTGCTTGAATGGAGAGAAAGGGAACATGAAGAGGTTGATGCCACTGTAGATCAATATCTAGGGGCCCAAATGGCCTTAAAGAAATGTGGTTTGTATAGGTTTTTGGCGCTCAAAGGGATGAGAGCTCAAGTGAGGTTGTTGGAGATGTTGGTGGGTTACTGGGACCCTGATAGTGAGAGATTCAATATCAATGGGAAACCATTGAGAATTGAAGTGGAGGACATCTAATTTTTGACTGGTTTATCGCATCGGGGGGAGGTTTTGAACCTAAAATCACGAGGGGAAGGTAGTGGGATGAAGATATAATAATATATCGATGCCCATTGCGTATCTGGAACCCATCCGGGAAATAAAAAACCTCAATCTGAAGATCATTGTCCTAGTTTTGACCAGGATCATAGGTTCGACCTCGTTGCACTAGGCATCGAGGTCGCTCATGTTTTATGTAGTGCAGTGTGTGAGACCCACAGTGTATGATTGATGTACCTCACTACTGGCTAATATGAAGATCCATTTGACAGAGTGTAAACAGAGGGGTAAAAGGAATTTCGGGTTTGCCTCCATCTTGTGCAGTTTCTTTTTCGAGCGGGTTCCAGGTTTGGGACCTAGAATTGAGATTCTCCTGAGAGGACCTTGTGATCCAGCCATGGCATGATGGAATGAGGTGATGAGGCAATAGGGAGGAGGTAGGGTGTCGAAACCCTACAATGAGGACTTTTTCTACTGGTGTCAGCAAGATTTCATCACTCTGGATGACTATCCCTATGAGGGGATCAACATCAGAGGAGATCCAAGCATACCACTTCCACCAAGATCTTCTTATGGTGACATAGGTATGTCAAAATGTTTTTACATATTTCATTTTTTTGTATTTTTGTATAATTAGGACAAGAATATTTTTGGATGGTGTTTAAGTATTGACTAGAAATTTGTGTGTCGCAGACATGGGTCCACGAAGGTCAAAGGGTTTCCCTCGACATCGAAGGAGGAATTGGGGAGACGAAGCGACAGGAGGAGAAGCTGAAAGGGTGATACAAAATGTGAAGAGCAACCCGTCACGTATGACTCATAGGACACCCATGGTTTAGGTAGAGGATCTGCCTAAAGCCATCCAGCGAGAGGTGGTTGGTGTACCCAGGGCATGGGTACGACTCTTTCGGCGTCTCACAAATGTTGTGGTTTTCTACCATGACACACATCCGGTGCTACATGCGTAAACGTCGTGGGATATCATGATACTAGTTGTATATGTATATTGAGGTTGTTAGCCCCATGTTGTACTATAAACACCATATGTTTTGAAATATATAAAAAGGATCTTCAGCTTTACTTATATTTTACAATGTGTACATTCATGAGATGTTTTCTTTTCTTTTAAATATGTGACAAATGCCAATCTAAAAAATAATTAGCATAAGCATCAGATACATAATTAGAACTCCTAGGAATATGATAATATGTAATAAAATCAAATTGTCGTTCTAAAAGACGTACCTATAGGAATCGTTGGAGTAAAGTAGGATCACGCACATGGTAATGGCTATTCAACTAACACACTACTAACTGGGAATCCAAGAGAAATTCTAATGTGCAGATGCCATGCGATATAGCATCATGTAAAAGTTCTATAATGAAGCTATATTTGGCCACATTATTCATGGGTGGCCCTAGACATACACCTCCTAGAGACACCAGTAGACCCTCGGGTGAATAAATCACCCAAGCGGAAGAAGCCAATTTTCGTGTGTGATGATTGTCCCCATCTGTGAATCCTAAGTAGACTGACAACTTTGTTGACATATGTCATCCAAGTGAAAACTTGATAAGCAACCCTAAGACAAAAAATAAGAGATATATACACTAAATTACATTAGTATACAAAGATTTCCGCCAAATCCTAGGGCTCAAGCGTAGTATCTTTTCAAGTAGAACCCATTCATGGGCTCGACCAACTTATTCCCTTCGTAATATTCTAACTCATAGGCTCATTTTTTCTAGAACACATCGCATGATGTAAGGACTGTGCCACATTGGTTTAAACTTGTCCCCAGTGGTTCTTTGGCTTGGTCATACAAGAGGACCAAGTCACCCTCAGCATACAACCGAGGACAGAAAAACTTATTGTACTAGACCTTGACATGTCATTTGTTCACCTCGATAGCCATAGAGGTGTCTCGACGCTGCTCATCAAGACTCTCTAGGTATATAAGGCATCCCTTGAGATCGTAAGTGTTAGGTAGGACTGCAACTTCCAACTTAAGAGAAGGGATCTCGCATTCAATGGGTAATATCAACTCCACACCATGTACTAACTAGAAAGGGGAAAATCCAGTGGCAATCTTGACCAAGGTTCGGTATGCCCAGAGTGCAGGGTATAGCATGATGTGCCAGTTGGACTTACTCTGACTGAGATTTTTTTGAAAAATGGTCTTGAGAGACTTGTTGACCACCTCTACTTACCCATTTTCTTGGGGATAATAAGAAGAATAATGACCATGTTTAAACCTCAGTTTAGCTGCTATTTCTTCCATCATCTCATTCGGAAAGTGACTTCCATGGTCAGTGAAAATCTCTCTCGGGATACCGAACTAGGTGATAATCTGATTGAATATGAAGAAGGTTGCAGTCTTCCCATTGGATTTAATTGTAGGCATGGCCTCATCCCACTTAGTAAAGTATTCAATAGCCACAATAATGTGTTGATTCCCCCCAGCTGAAGTTGGGTTGAAATCGATGAAGTCCAACCCCCACTTAGTGAAGGGACCGACGACAATGACTGGGTTAAGAGGGTTTGGATGCGAGCGTATTTTTCAAGTGAACACCTAGCAGGGGTGACACTTCTTAACCGCTTCAATACAATCCTTAAATATAGTAGGCTAAAAATAAATGGCTCGCAAAAGATTTTGGGTTGTCGCAAGCCCAGATAGATGACCACCACAAACCCCACTGTGGCAATCATTTAGGACAGACTCAACCTCTTTGTGAGTTAAGAAATGATGCAAGATATCATCTATTCCTCGAAAATATAAAGTGCCACCGACGATATTATATTTCTTAGCTTGGTATCTTATACGTCTTTGATCATCTCGTGAGAGATGCTGAGGAAACTTCAAAGTCTGAAGATATAGAACAATGTCTCCATACCAGGGGTCAGACGACGAGACAAGAAAAATGTGTTCGTCGGCAAATGAATCAACATGGATAACATCTTCATCTAATCATGGAAATTAGGATATCAAATTTGCAAATACTAGGGATTTCTTGTATTTTGCGGAAGTGAAATGATCAAACTCCCGTAAAATGACAATCCATTTATTATATTTTCCCCCTATGATTCATCGAGTCAGTACGTATTGAAATGGGTTAACATCAACAACCACTGTATTCTTGCAAAGTAATATGTAATGATGCAAACGCTAGACTGCGTGAACTACATCCAAAGATATCTTTTCGACTTGAGTGGAATTGAGTTCAGGACTGAGTAAAGTTTGACTAATATAGTAAATGACATGCTCATGGAGCTCATCATCCTCCTGAACTAGAACCATACCAATTGTATCCTCGAACGTGGAGATATAAAGTAAGTAATCTCTACTGTAGTCGAGAGGCTTCAACAAAGACGTTGACACCAAATCTTTCTTCAAAGCATTGAAGGACTCTTGGGCTCACTCATCCCATAAAAAAGGGGTGTCCTTCTTCAAAAGACACATGAAACCTTTATTAATAGTAGCATAGTTCACTATAAACCTACGAAGAAAGTTAGCTTTCCCCTGTAGGCCCTGAATTTGTCTAATTGTGAGTAGGGGAGGCAATCGAAGTATTTCCTCAACTTTAAGTGGATCTACCATGATCTTAGTATTAGAAACTAGAAAACCCAAAAGACGACCAGACTTAACGCAAAAGATGCACTTATGAGGGTTCAACCAGATCCTATAATAATGACATCTTTCGAAAACAAGCTGAAGTTGAGTAATGTGATCTGTTCTCTTGCGAGAGTGAGTAGCAAGATCATCAAGGTAAGCTTCAAATATGTTATTAAGATCATGAAACAGAAAATTCATGGCACGTTGAAAGGTTTCTCTGACGTTTTTAAGGGCGAAAGGCATATTCCGGTATGCAAAATTACAGCAAGGACAAATAAATGTCATCTTGTGTTGATCCTCGGGTTTAACTTGAATTTGATTATATATTGAAAATTCGTCCATAAAAGAAAATAATTCGCTTCCCACACACTTGTCGAGAATCTAATTGATGAAAAGTGTGGGGAAGTTGTCTTTTGGACAGGCCTTGTTCAGGTCACGGAAATCCATACATACACAGATGGTTCATTGCTTCTTATCTATAGGAACTGGGTTGGATACCCATTCGGTTAAAGGAAATGGGTAGATGAAGCCAACATTAAGCAGCTTCTCCACCTCTTCCTTAATAGCAGGTGCCTTTTGAGGGTTGACAGATCTAAGACATTTCCAAACATGTTTAGCATCCAAATAAGTTTTAATTTCATGTTCGACAATACGAGGGTTGATCCCTGACATCTCTTCATAGGACCAAGAAAATACGTCTCATAATTCCTTGAAGAGCTTGGTGTAGATTAGGATTTCTTCTCGAGAACAATCTGCACTGATATTTACGTTTTCAACCTTACCAGAGGTACGAGATATGTCGATCTAGACAGTAGGAGAAATACTCACCATGTTTCCTTCAGCATAAATTTCGTGTGTATCAAGTGGAACTACTACATGACTGACTATCTCACTCAAAGTAGATTGAAAGTCGTTTGGTTTGATTCTTTCAAGCTCTAGGATAAAATAAGAATGGTGATGCATATCATCCCAAGGTTTGTCGAAACCATTCATGGCTTCAATGATGGCTTTGTCTGAAGGAAAATCCCCATCGAGGAAATCATGTGAACAATAAAACAAGGTGGCCCACACGAGCCTAGACACGAGATCCTCCTCATCCGTCAGCGAGGGAACATGATCAAGATCAATGGAAGAGTCGAGAGAAGATTGATACACAATATTTGTTGTTGATAGTGGCATGGCCATCCTAGCATGTGACTCTCCTTCACAAGACAAAGTCGGGGAAGGTAGGGTCCACAGATTATCAAAATAAGATGTGCGGAAAGGAATGGACCTCCCAGTTGAGATGGGTCTACTGGACATGGAATAAACTTGATGGTTCGGTGTCGAGAAGTTGAAAGGGCCCATAAGGGAAGAATACATTCCAACACTGATATTCTTAGTTGTCGGCCAAGAATTTTTTATCACAAGGATTGAGTGTCCAAGAGATTCATTAGGACTAGAGTACGCAAAGGATAATTGATCGATCATCACAATCTTCCCTTCATGAGGAAAACAAAGAGTACAGAAGATGGACGATACGACGACGATCATAACATAAGTCTAATTGTGACCTAGTAACAAGTTATAATCAATATGTGCATCCACTACCTCTACATCCACCTTTACCATCTTCCCACCTAACTGGACTAGAAAGGAAGGGAGAATACCATGAGGGCAGAAGGAATGACCGTCGAAAGAAGTCAACATGTTCGATGACTTGGAAATAGTCGGAGAACCAAGAGCTTTCCAACAAACCAGGGACATCACACACGTAGTAGCGCCTTCATCAACAACAACATGTTTGATGGTATGCTTTGAATACTCCACATGGATTCGGAAAGCTACATGGTAAGGAAAGCGAGGATTAACATCTGTGATGTCAAACTTGATAAGATTTGAGACACTGGGTCCTATATATCCTAGAGAAGAGAGTAAGGCATTCCTCTATGAAGGACATGTTTGGAGTACCTCCAAAGCCAACATAGCACAAGGGTTTTGGCCTAGATTCTCAACAATAGAGTAGTTTTGGGTGGCTCTAGCATTTGGATTATGG
Organism: Picea glauca; assembly: GCA_000966675.3. Classification (NCBI taxonomy): domain Eukaryota; kingdom Viridiplantae; phylum Streptophyta; class Pinopsida; order Pinales; family Pinaceae; genus Picea; species Picea glauca. The sequence continues at coordinate 680,145 of JZKD02S0516310.1, forward strand.
GTCGAGCACTTGAGTACTCCTTTTGAAATACGAGGTTGTGGCTCTACTTTATCAATCTATAAATTCATCTCTGGGGGAGGAAGAGGATATTCTAGACCAAGAATAGTTTGTTTAGAACTATAGTCTCGAGATCGAGTGGCTACATCAATTTTTTCATAGACTATATTGATACATAAACAGTCGCCATCTTTCGACTGCTGGTTTTGACCTCCACTAGTTGCATTTTTGGCATTTGAGGAGCTCGAGGCTAAGTGTTGATTATGTGGGAATGGATTTGTCAGCACGTTGGGTGATTGAGCTAAAACCTTTGTAGATTCTGCAAGTTTGTGGCACAAATGGGTAAGGTGATCATCTGTGCAAAGCTTACAGGGAAACTTCACCTTACATTTTTCGAGTTTTCTCTCTCCAACATTACTACCCATCTTCTCATTATTGTTCTTGGATTTATTACCATTTTTCCCACCCGTATGGCTATTATGTCCTATTAGCACTAGATGCCACCCCTGGATTGCGACAGAGGTAAGCCTGATATCCATAAGTTTGTATGTCACTACAAATAAATATAAAGGAGGTCTAATGGACACAAACTCAATATGGTATCGTTCTAACTCAGAAAACTAGATCGGAAAGAACAAGTAGGTGAGGTCTTGGTATAACTTCAGTCTATAAGTTTCTATAATTGTGAGTAGGGGGAAGAACTGAAGGAGAGTGAAGAGGTTTTCTATGCACATCTAGTCTTCCAACAGCCTAAGGAGGAAAAATTCAGAAAACAAGATCTTCTTGGATTCATAACTTCAGGAAACTAAAAATGCTATAACAACACTGCAATAAAACATTCATTACAACATAGTCACAACCATCCATGTGAATCCTTCAATCATGAACTTTCAGTATGAGACGCATATTAATATGGAGGAAGAAAGATGACTTGGATTAAGAAATAAGTCTCAAATATAGATACATAACTAGAAACTAGAGGCTTTACTAAAACTTTACAATACGAGAGCCTAGCTCTACCATCGACCATAACAAAATATCAAAATTGAATATTTATACTCAGAGAAATGCCACTACTAGGAGTGTGACCTATCTACTATAATAAAATATTCACGTCTACATATTCTTTTGTCAGGTTGCACTTCCATTCTTCTGCCAGACACAAGATCAGATGAGTATGGCCTTCTCTAGAAAATCCATGGCAGGAGAAATTTCGGCTAACTATCTTCCCTCCACTACCAACTTTCAATTCTTTCCCTTTTAAGTGGTGAAATGAGGTTTCAACTACCTCCCTATTTTCATTAACTACTTTCATTGGCATCATGGAGAGGCCCAACACCCATGAATGTTCCAAGTGAGCTCACGGCTCCTTTGAGTCAAATCCATCACCTCGAGGTCATGCAGATCCTTCTCTGAGACCAAATCGGGCACTTTGATCCTTTGCACAGCTCCTTTCCATCTAAACCTGGGCTGCAACCATGTGCCTAATTCCCAGGTGCTTCAGAAATTAGCATTTCGTGAGCTTGCATTGTGATCATGCCAAAATTTCTGAGTCACAGAAGCCTGATTGTTTGTATCGGGCAACATGTATCCCTTTGCATCGGAAAAACTTGCTAAACATCATCATTTCAGGACCTTGGCTCATCGACATTTCTCCATTCAGTTCCATGAAATGAATTTCTCCATGTTGATCATGTGCCACGTGTCTTTCTGGAATGGATGGCCAGGATCATTTCAGTACTTCACATGTCGCAAGTCCTCAAGACTCTACCCTCCTAATTTCCCAACTCATGAAATTGTGAAAATTAGATCCATCGGTCTAGATATTTCCTTTGATCAACAACTGCGATATTATCATGATATCGCATTTCGTGAGTTCTGATGAATTTCTCCTTCACCGCTCCATCTTGCGAAACCATGAAATTCTAATCCTACGCCATGTGTCCTCTCCCGAAATGAATAGCTCCAATCATTTCATGATTTCAGACCTCTCCTTGATGCTAAACTTGGTGCAATTGTACGATCCTGATTACCTGATGGTCATCAATCCAATCTGCCAGATGGATCTCTGCCTTCAAAATATGATCTTGCTTTCTTTCTTGATTTGAGTTGACATCAGATTGCTTCAAGTGTTGTGCCTATTTCTCACGAATGTGGCATGTTTGGCTTAATTAAATGACTGGATGAGGGCTTAGGAAAACCAAATATCAAAGGCAGAGATGAAAAGAGGAATTATTAGCCAAAGAGAGAATAGGAATGTTGAGGGTTGATACTTCATATACAGACTAACAAGGAAAACAGGTTGATCAAATGGATGAAGGAAAACAGAAGACAAGCTACAAGTCCAGAGAGAAAACTTACGATCAGGTCTGCAAAAGGGGGAGGGATAGGCAAGGATACAAACTTAGGTAGAAACCATAAACCCTTAAGGTTTTGACAAATTTATGTGCTAACATTAGGCTCCATGGGGCATAGAGCCCTCCCTGCGAGACTCTAAGAACTATTTTCGTAGTTTCAGTGCCTTAGTGTTGGGTTGTGGAGTATATTATAAAAAACAAAACAAAATAAAACAAAAATGGTATTTACAATGGTGGGATGTCGATAGTGGCTTTAAACAAAAAACGTTTTCAGGAAGTGACCATTTATAGGGACACCAAAAACTTTGACCCCCTCCAAATTCTGCAACCGATAAGTGTTTTTTGGAAATGCCTCGAAAATCTGGAAAGGACCGATCCAAACATCTTCAAATTTACCATGTTTTCCCTTGTCTTGTCTAGGAGCATCCCGTTTGAGTACTAGATCTCCCGGTAGGAAATCCTCTTGATTGCTTTCCCTCTCAAAGGCCTGCTAGATTTTCTGTTGACGATCATGCACTATGTCCATCACCTGCTCTCTAGTCTTTTTCACTTCTACCAACTGATGTATTCACATGATCATGTCATTGGGCTCTCTGTTGGCACAGGTTCAGACCTAGGGTTCAACGCTACAACAGTGCCCCAACAAAACCCTAACTACCGACCCTTTCGGCAACACCTGCGAAGCATATGAAGTCTCACTTGAGGTAGAGGCAAGGGTGGTTGTAGGACTCAGGCGTATGCAACCTTAGTTGGGACACAAATCTGTAATTATAACACTAAATAGAGCACTTAGCAGTTAGCATTCATCAATACTTGACCAATATATACTTCGCAGATAAAACATAGCATCGCAACATTCACCCAGATATAATGTATATCATCACTTTATTATAAACAGGTATATTAAATCTATCATATCAAGAACTAAGAACATTCATAGAGGTTATATCTAACATTCTTACACATCATTAGCACAAAGCATAAGCATATTTTTCTATCTCTATCAAATCACTTAGCTAGAGAATACATAAAAACATCACAACAGAGAACAAAGAAAGACAACACAGTATTTACATGGTTCACCCCCACCATGGGGCTACGTCCACCAACTCTTCTTCTTTATTGTCTTCATTCAATCGATTACAAGCATAGAGCCACCAAAATACTACTCCACCTAAGACAGGAGATCTGCGCACCTCACTAGATCCTCCCTCCTCGCGTTATATCACAAAGCCTTCCACAGTTTGTTACAACCACTTGCATTTATCTCTGCAAGCCTCTCCCAGTTATGCACAAAGCACTTACAAACCACGATGGCACTTAGCACTTATCTTATCGGCCTTTTATCACATAGATACCTTTCCTTCTTATATTTCCTAGACATCTATTTATACTTTACAAAATAGGCCTAAACATGGGTAAACCCATGGCCTAACATCCCATTCCCATTACATAATCCCATAACCTAAAAAGGACCCAAAAAGGGGACGAGATCCCGCAATCTCCACTTCATCTTCCACTCTATATTCGACAGGTTTTCGAAGTCCCAAAATAGGTCAAACTTGATCAATATCCCTCAAAACTTGGTCAAGGGCCAACGGGCCCCCAAAACTCACCTGTGACTCGTCCCGAGTCACTCTGGTCTAATCAGTTCTTCTTTGAAATCCTCGATCTTGGCTCGAGTTTCTTGGAGTTGTTGTTGTGCTACAGCCTCCTGTTCAGTGAACTCCTAGATGAGTGTGTCATTCACAGGTCCTTCTAGGCGTTGTTCTACTGCGGTGACAACCTGCTCTAGCTTTGCTACTCTACCTTCTACTTATGTAAACAACTGATAGGCCTTATCTTTCACAGGTTGGAGTTTCTGAGTTATCTCCATAACTCTGCTTTGGATAGTATGGATCTGTTGCTGGGTAGTGCACTGCTCTTGAGAGTGTTTCATTCTTTCTATGGATGACAAGGCCTTCAACTGCACTTGTAGTGTATTGGCTTACTTCTTCTCTTCCTAGAGTTGTGACTCTAGTGCCTTTAATTATGGATTCTCAACAAGTTTTTCACATGCCAGGGCACTATGGGAGATCAACTGATTGCATTCCAGAGCAAGGGCCTTTAGTCTCTCAACTGCATTGCGTGCAATTACTTCTCGTTGGTCCCTTACATCCTGTGGGGTCTCCGAAACTGCGTGTAGCTCCAAGTATTCTATGCATTTATGTAGCTTCTGGATGGCCTCTATGAGCTCGTCTACTTGCTTCGTGACTTCATCCTCTATCTTTATTTCTATGACTATCACAAAGAAAAGTGCTTTGTTGACCACATCCTTCACTTTGAGCTGCTCGGCGAGCAACTGTTCCTTTCCTTGTTCCAGTTGTGCTTTTTCTTCATCGAACTTCGCTTGAAGGGAAATTTTTTCTTGTTCTACAGCTCGACGTTGTTCTACAAGTACTCCCTGTACTTGCGTCAAATCATGGGTGGCTTGTTTTGTTTCCTCTTGTGCCTGTCGAAGGTGATCTTTGACTATATCAGCGAGTCGATGGATTTTATCTAGTTCATCTCCTGGTTCTGGTGTTTCCAATGGCAAAGGAACAGTGGAGACTACATGGTTGGACTGAAGGGCCTGATGTACCCCTTGGAGCTTGACCTCAATTCAATTGTACATCTCCTCCTACCTAGCTTCTTTTTTCTCTATGATTTCTAGTGAAGCATCATTCAAGGCTGCTATGATGAAGTCAAGATCATTTGAGGTGAGGATAGTCTGCATTTTGGTCATAGAGGATTTTGATTTCTTCCGGGAAGAAGGCTTTGGGGGGGAACCTTCCTTTTCTTCGAGGGGTCCTCCTCGTCTCTAGGTGGTGTTACCTCACCTTTATTTTGTTCATCTTATGTGCCATCTATCTCTTTGCCATCACCCCCTCGATCTGGTGATATGGAAGAAGTCTTCACTGAGGCATTGCTTAAATCTTGTACTTCTTTAGTCTTCTTTGTCTTGTTGGGCCCAGGTGTATCTTGCACAGTTTCTGGGCTGTCTATGTCGAATATCTTTGTAGGGTCTGCTGGAATAAGGAGGTTCATCGACTAGTCCTTGGTGATCTCCTCCAAGTCCTCCTTCATTATATTATAGTAGGATTGGATTTGTTGCTTTTGTTCGTCAGCACGCATTGTGATGTAAATAAAATGTCATTCTGCACTAAACTTCATCAAGGGCCTGAATTGATGTAGAGTGTTTGGAGTGATGCGAGGTTTGGACTGGATGGTTGTCTTCAGCTGGTTGTAATAGGTATGAAACAAAAAATTGGAATGCCACTATTTATTCATATTTCTTGAGTACCACAGTGTACTAAACTTTGCATCCAATGGTTCGAAAGGATCGATGTCCAGGAAGGTCGCACCTTCCGGCATCTCTCAGGCAATAAAATCAATCAGGATCAATAGCTAGCTGAAATGAAATTCGTACCCTTGTTCATAGGCTTCTCTGTAGTCGAGTTCTAATTGGTTCACTAAGTACTTCTCCCAGATCATCTAAAGTCCTTCTGCGCACTTCCGTGCAAGGTCAACTACAAAACTAGTGACCTGGGTGGGTCGGTTTTTTCATACTAACTTCCCTGCAATCAATTGATAGGCAAGGTGCATTGCACCACTCTAGATAGAAGATACCTTGTAGCCTCACGTTCCCTTCTCAACATTTCCATAGGTGTCCTTGGTCCTTTGTGCTAGAGTGTGATCCATGGTTTTTCTAGGGTAAAAATCTTGTGGATCAGGTCTTTGCATTCTAATCCTGGTGATCCAATTGATCAACATCAGATCCACTATGATACAGTGGTTTAAACATAAATAATCGTGATGGTAACAAGATAGCAGTAACTTGACACATGCATTTACCTCCTGGTGTCGTATGAAGTGAGGAATCTTCCTGACATTGAGCAGGGTGGAATGCGCAAGATTCATAGTCCATGACTAGGGGATTATCTTCAAATTCTTCCCCTTATTCTGGGTAAGGTACTTATGTGTGGCGAGCATGTTGTAAACTTTTCAATCTCCAAGGTTGAAGTCGCTAAACTTCAACGCCGCAATCTTATCCTGGTCCGCTCAAACTACGCATATCCCCTTCGGGAGGTACATAGTGACCAAGGCATACTCAAAATCTCTAGGTACGTTGTCTCGATTTATTGCGTCGCTCATAGGTGGTAGATAGGTGGGTAATATGGTTGGGATCAATTTAGCATTCTCTATATCATCCCTGTGCTTGGTTCACTTGTCATCAGATGGTTGGGATGGCCTAGTTCCGTGAGAAGTGGATGGAGAGGTTGGTAGTCCTCTCATCAATGATGCTTGTACACCTGTAGACATCAACATGACCCTTTCATTCATGAGTTTGATCAAAACTTCTTCAACAACTTTCTCTGCAATGCTCAACTTGTTTGACATACATGCTCAGGGTTCACAATCTCGGGTTTGGAGAATAACTTTAGACACTGCAATAGGATATACATCAAAAGTGCGATGATCACTATATAAAATTTACTTAGTCTGTAGGCTCAAACTCTCAGTTGGAAAAAGTTTTCTCGGTGCATGGCGCGACGGGATAAGTAGGTAACTCGGCAACAAGTCGCTTGCAATGAGTATGAAGCCTTCGTTAACTTTGTTCTGTCCTTTATGGCATGGTCCAACGGTCTTATGGAAAACCATAATTTCCTTTCTACCTATTTGGAGCATCAATCGAATGGTTATAATGTCCCCAATGGCTATATTGGTTCACCACGACGAAGTGCCATGTGTCGTTGTTCTGATATCTCGGCGAAGCTCTAATTTTGCAATTTTTTCTTCTACAAGGTTTCCTCTGGAACCTTCTGCAACTTTTCAATATTATCTCTCTTCTTACTTATCTTTCTATCCTTATTTCCAGTGAACTTCGTCTCGGTATGTATTTTCCCATTCTGATTCTTATCTTCTTTTGACATAGTGACTTCGCGTTGTTGAGATCCTTTCCTAAGATTCAAGGGTAACCCTTCTTCTTCATCTAGAATAGGTACTTCAATATTCAGTGGTTCTTCTAGTGTTCTTACAACTTCGACATTCGAGTCTCTGGTGTTAAATGGCTTTGATCTGTTCCTTTGTTCTTCAATCAAGTGTGTGATCCTTCTAGTCATGAATTCTTTTAACTCTTGCTTCTTCTATTCTAAAGCTTCTTCTTCTTCTTTCCTTCTGGCCCGATCTCTTTCAATCCAAGGTAAATGGGGCATTGTTATTGATAAATTTAATAATCTCAAAATCTTCCTCTTTCGAATTTCCATTGGCATTCATAGGTATCCGGGTGAGATTTCCACACACGTTTATCAACTTTCCTTTGAATAGTCCTATTCCTCCTAGTGAAGGAATCATAGTAGGCTTCCCTATAGCTTCCCACGTTCTCTCTGTCATGATATTCACCTTTGTTTCCTCATCCAGAACATAGTCAATGTTGAAGTCTCCTATTCTTGCTTCAAGGCATTCTTTTTCTGTGAAAATATCTGATAAGTTGACATGTCGGTGAGCATTCAGTGTTTCTTTTAATTGTAGTAATATAGTCTCTGATTCTTTCTCGATTTCTATCATAATCTTAGTTTCTGGATCTACCTTAGGGTTTTCTTGTCTCATGTTCATTCCTTCAAGCTTAGCAATCATTCTTGTAATATCCCTAAGGCCGAACCCAATTGAAAATGTAAATAAAAATGTACATAAGATGGTGAGCTGATTGGATATCATTTTGGTGTGCACATTTCATGGCATAGTGTGCACATGTATTGCGCAGTAAAATGAAGAAGTGTGCACATTTTTGGATACCGCATGCAACATCTTAAGTGCATGCAATGTAGAGGCCAGGAAGCCTTGTGTATATGATATGTTTTATAGGCTGGTTAGCCAGTATTATAAACTAATATGCTTATATTTTGATTAGGCCGGAGAGCCTATATGTTAAAGGCTAGTGCACCTATTTTTGTACATATATCATATTTAATATAAAATACATCATTGTGTGCAGATTGACCATGATAAAAGAGATGGAAGACTAAAGTCCAGTAGTTAGGGAAAGGGAAGGGTCTAAGTTAAGGAATATTATACCAATTTGTGACATCCCCGGCCTCGCATAGATCGGGGACAATCCACTCCTTAGACGATTTACTTATCTCCGAAACCATCTTTGTAACATTCCCAGTCTTCAACAGGCTAGGCCATGCTACTCTTTCATGCTCAGATATCCATTTGTAACATCCCCGACCATTCTTGTCGGGCCATTATACATTGGATAACACATCCATTCTCTATGTGGAACATACTATAACATACTTAGCATCCTAACTAAGTTATCTCTCATATAATTTTCTAACTGCATGCAATTAAAACATATGCACACACATAACTCTTGCGGAAGCTTCATATATATAAAATGTGAACAGAAAAATATGTTATGTAAATGCATGGATTCACACTGAAAAGAAGTTAACATATACATGAAGTATATAAATGCAATACCCATAATAATATAGACAACTATAATCACACATAGGATAAACCCATAAAAATAACACATGAATAACAATGCATCATGTAAATTAATCACACAATTGACACTTATATTTGTGAGAATATCACCAGCTGCGTGCAAACATTCCATGAACCTCCCAACCTTATACCACATTGTTCATCACTCTCAACAGTGAGTCACCCCCGAGCTGGGACTAAACTCCACCTAGGTAAAGGGTTTCCTAACCGGGCTAAAGGCTCATGAACAATAGGAAAGACTCTGTCTCAGGTGCTCACTCAACTAATAGCCTACAGTCCCTCATTCCCCACATGCATGTCCCACCCAAGGAAGTGTGCCCCTTCTCTTCTCAAAAGTCCCTCGACTTCCCCACTTCCCTTCCAGGGCTTCAACAATAGGCCAGGTAGGAAGTCTCAGAGACCTGGAGCTGTAGTTCAGCACCTTCGAAAAACAATGCCCAAGAATTCTCTCACCAGAGAATTTCTCACGGGCCTGACAACCCACCTCTTCAATATCCCATGGGCCTGACAACCTACTTCTTCAATATCCCATGGACCTAACAACCCACTTCTTCAATCCCACTCTCAAGCTAACAGTTACACAACAGAAGGCTCAAGATACAGGTTCAGGTAAAGTCATGAATATAAAAAAGATAGTTCAATGGCCACCCAATATTCATGGATGATTGACTATATATCTCAAGGATGGATGAATAAAGGGAAAGATGATGGTCAGAATGAAGGGGATCCCTGAAAATGAGCCAAGTCCCCACAATAAGTATGGATGTCCCCAACTTGACACTTGTCATGTTGGGAGCTACTCTAGCCCACTTGTCCGCAACTTTAAAAATTAGAATAAAATAATTATCCCTACTTCATGATTTAAGAAATATTAACATAATATTCCTTTTTGGTTCAAGATCCCAAACTTATCCCTTTTCCTTAACTTTTAGTCCCTACCCTTTCCCTGACTAGTGGAGTTTAGTCCCCCATCTATGTTATCGTGGTCGATCTACGCACAACAATGCATTTTATATTAATTATGAGATATGTACAAAACTAGGCACACTGGCCTTTCACATCTAGGCTCCCTGGCCTAATCAAAACATAAGCATAATAGCTTATAATAACTGGATCACCAGCCTATAAAACATACCATATACATAAAGTCTCCCTGGCCTCAATATCGTGCACACTTAATAGGTTGTGTGTGGTATCCTGAAACGTGCCCAATTCATCATTTTATTGTGCAGTACATGCGTGCACTATGCCATGAAAGATGTATGCTCAACATATATAAAACAACTCACCATCTTAAGTACATTTGTATTTACATTTGCAATTACTTTTACAATTGGGTTCAGCCTAGGGATATTACAATCCCCTCCCCTTATTTATGCACTGTCCTCAGTGCATCATGTACCCATGTACAACAAAATTTTCAAAAAAATCGTCAGTGCATTATATACCGCATACCATTCAAACTCTTTAAAGTCTCCAAGCTTTATCTATTGAAAGCTTGTCATCCATCTGGTGCTCTACTTTCCAACACCAATTCTATCACTCATACTGCAACTTGAAGTCAATTGCTTTATTCCATAGAGCTAGTTCAAGAAATACTTCAGCTCATTGTTCCTTATTGCATGCTTCAATTAAATTCATTGAAGCAACAAATGGATGTAGATCCATAACATTCCACACATCCTTATATCTCATTGCTGATAAACTCTCAGCAACATACCATTTCCAAGCATGGAATATGACTCTATCAGGACAATGGATTCCCAAGATAACCATGTCCTACAAAAAATATCATCATAGTCTAGGAAAAGGTACCAAACCTTAACAACACTTCAACCAATGGTCTCTCTTCCCCACATGCCTATACAACCAAAGGTAGTATGCACCTTCACTGTCCAACAAATCCTTAGTTTCTCATATTCCTTTCCAGGCTTCAGTATAGGCCGAACAGGAAGTATCAGAGAACCATGGCTCCAAGAGTTCCCACTTTAATCATTATCTTTTCATCTGAGAAACACTTCCACCAATGGTCTCTCTCTCCCCCATATGTCTGTACAACCTAAGGTAGTGTACACCTTCATTTTCCCACAGTTCATTGGCTTATCAACCTCCCTTCCAGGGCTCCATTACAGGCTAGACAGGAATTATCAGAGCACCATGGCTCCATGAGTTCCAACTTTAATCAATATCATCTCATTTTCATCACACACATGAAGTTGTGATGAGAGAGAATTATAAAAAATCCATTTTATGAATCAATTAGTTTCATAAGGAATTTGACTTTTCTCAAATATGAAATTCTATTTATATTGCATACAACCAACAAATTGTCAATATTTTCTATATAACATAGTTCATCATGCACGTCACCTTATGAAATGATATTAGAATTTCCTTCACCTAGCAACTCAATCACAATTACCAACAAGTCAACCAAATAGAATGACTCATCATTCTATTCATATGAATAAGCATAATTAATAACAATAAGTTCATTCTTCAATTTTCTAAATAGAAATTTCCTGTAGTCACTTTTCCTGTGACTACCTCACTTGCAACTTTCTTGTTGAAATGTTTATTAGATCGTGAAATGTTCTCAAATTCATGAGTTAGCAACATTTCAACCATTAGTATAATTACTTCCATGCAAAAGAATATATACATGCACTCACAAAATTCATTTGGCGAAAATGTATTTAAGTATACAATTCCATCATGTATGAGTTCAACTCTGTCACTTCCTAGGCATGAGTGCAACTCTCAATGCCTAATTAATCAATACACCTTTGCATTGACTTTCAGAATGAGCCCTATCTAAGTCATGCATCTCACCATCCATAAAATTGGAAATCTGGCTAATGTCTTGACCCATATCCACACACTTCCCATTGTCTTCACAATTACTCGGATGCCTTCCTTTTCGACCTAAAAACTACACCAAGAATACAATTCTGTAGTGTTTATTAGTGTTAGAAAAGAGGTTGCAGTCCAAGTTTTATTTAAGGTATGAAGATCATTGGGTATTTGTGTGGCACATAACCTTTCTATAACCATACCTTGCCATATCCAACTTTGTCTTGGTCTCATACATGACTAGATTTCTCAGCATCATTCTTATAACATGTTCTTATCTTTTCCTTTCTATGGTTATTGTCACATAACCAAGTTAACAAGACATGATACTATGCCAGTGTGTGCATTCAAAAGATAAAAGGATTTGATAACTATAATAGGCCTCTAGCCTTTACCACACCTAGTGGTAACTTAATCATGTCAATGCACTTCAAAAATACCATGCAGCATAGTAACATCCCAATTTTGGGAAATTCTTACCTGGATAGCATACCCAAGTAACAAGTGCTCCAATATTAAGGATAGAAGACCCAAATGAAGACTTCATTGTATGCACAGATGCATGTAAAGAGGGACTTGGTGGAGTCCTCAGTCAAAATGGGTTTGTTATATGTTATGAGTCAAGAAAGTTAAAGGAGCATGAAATAAACTATGTCACTCATTATTTGGATTTGGAAGCCATAGTACATGCCTTGAGGAAATGGAGACACTACCTCATGGGGAAAAGGTTTGAGATGAGGAAAAACCACAATGGTCTGAAATATTTGTTTGATCAACCAACTTTAAATTCTAGGCAAAGCAGATGGTTAGAATTTCTAAGTGAATATGACTTCGATATAAATCATATCAAGGGGAAAGAGAACAAAGTGGTTGATGCACTCAACAGAAGAGTGCATGAAATGCATGCTACAACCATTAGCATGTATCAATCAGATTTGAAACACAAAATTTTAGAGACTGCCAAATCAGATTTATAATATAAGGATTTAGTGGAAAAATTACAGCAAGGTAATTTGCAGTAGAGAATTGAAGAATACGAGTTGGATGAGGATGGAACTCTCATATACAGGGGCATAATTTATGTACCAAATTCTCAGGAATTGAAAAATATGATATTGAGGGAAATGCATAATGTGCCTTATGCTGGGCACCTAGGATATCAGAAAACTATTGAAGTTGTCAAGAGCCAATATTATTGACCAGGCATGAAGAAATACGTTGTTGATTTTATTACCATATGTTTGGAATGTAAAAAAGTAAAGGCTAAGCATAGACACCCAACTGGTTTGCTACAACCATTACCCATTCCTGAGTGGAAATGGGAAGTTGTAACCATGGATTTCACTACCAAACTGACCAGAACAAACAAGAAACATGATTCTTTCATGGTAGTCGTGGATAAGCTTACTAAAGCTGCCCATTTTATTCATGTTAAGCTCACTCACAAGGTATCAAATATTGTTGATGTTTATATGAGGGAGATTTCTAGGTTACATGGCATACCCAAGACAATTGTGTCTAACAGAGATCCAAAATTTACCTCAAAATTTTGGAAGGGATTATTTAATGGATTTGGAACAAATTTGAATTTTAGTACAACTTATCATCCAAAAATAGATGGGAAAACATAGAGGGTGAATCAAGTGATTGAGGATATGTTGAGGATGTATGTGATGGATAAACCATCAAAATGGGAAGACTACCTACACTTGGTAGAGTTCTCTTATAACAATGGGTACCGAGCATCTCTAAAGATGAGCCCATTTGAGGCACTTTATGGAAGAAAGTTCAACACACCGGTAAGCTGGGATAACCCAGCAGATAGAGAAGTGGTTGGGCTATAATTGCTTAGGGAAATGGTAGAAAAAATGTTGCAAAAAAAACAAAATTTAAAGGTTGCCCAAGACAGGCATAAAATATATGTTGATAAGGGAAGAACTCATAGGGAATTTAAAGTGGGCGACCATGTATTCTTGAAAGTGAAAGCCAACAGAAGTTCCCTAAAGTTGGGAAATTTTTCAAAGTTGGCAGCTCGCTATTATGGGTCGTTTGAAATCCTAGAGAGGATTGGTCTAGTAGCTTATATGATTGCATTGCCTTCATATATGTCTATTCATAATGTATTCCATGTATCCTTGCTAAATAAATATATACTTGATGCTAATCATGTTATTGATTGGAATTTGATTCAGGTGGAGAAAGAAGATGCTTTTCAAGTGTGTCTGGTGCGCATTCTGGAACGGAAAATCAAATAGCTATGGAATCGAGCCATAAGGCTTGTAAAGGTCCAATGGACCTGGTACGGTCCTGAGGACGCTACTTGGAATCATGAGGATGCAATGCGGGTAGAATACCCGCATATTTTTGAGGAGTTTGAAATTTAGTTGTACATGGGTACGTGATGCACTGAGGACAGTGCATAAATAAGGGGAGGGGATTGTAATATCCCTAGGGCCGAACCCAATTGAAAATGTAAATACAAATGTGCATAAGCTGGTGAGTTGATTTGATATCATTTTGGTGTGCATGTTTCATGGCATAGTGTGTGCATGTACTATGCAGTAAAATGAAGAAGTGTTCACATTTTGGGATACCACGCACAACATCTTAAGTGCGCGTAATGTAGAGGCCAGGAAGCCTTTTGTATATGATATGTTTTATAGGATGGTGAGACAGTATTATAAGCTAGGATGCTTATATTTTGATTAGGCCGGAGATCCTAGATGTTAAAGGCCAATGCACTTATTTTTGTACATATCTCATATTTAATATAAAATACATCGTTACACGTAGATCGACCATGATAAAAGAGGTGGAGGACTAAAATCCACTAGTCAGGGAAAGTGTGGGGCCTAAAATTTAAGGAAAAGGACTAATTTGGGGAGATTGAACCAAAAAGGAATATTATGTTAATATTTCTTAAATCATGAAGTAGGGATAATTATTTTATCCTAAGTTTTAAAGTTGTGGACAAGTGGGACAGAGTAGCTCCCAACATGACAAGTGTCAAGTTGGGGACAGGCATACTTATTGTAGGGACTTGACTCATTTTCAGGGATCCCCTTCATTCTGACCATCATCTTTCCCTTGATTCATCCATCACTAAGATATACAGTCAATCATCCATGAATATTGGGTGGCCATTCAATTATCATTTGTATCTTCATGAATTTACCTGAACCTGTATCCAAAGCCTTCTGTTGGGTAACTATTAGCTTGGGAGTGGTATTGAAGAAGCAGGTTGTCGGGCCCCTAGGATATTGAAGAAGAGGGTTATCAAGATCGTGGGATATTGAAGAGGTGGGTTGTCAGGACCATGAGCAATTCTATGGGTGAGAGAATTGTTGGGGATTGATTTCCAAAGGTGCTTAACTATAGCTGCAGGGCTGTGAGACTTCCTATCTGGCATGTTGTTGAAGCCTTGGAAGGGAAGTGGGGAAGTAAAGGGACTGTTGATCAGAGAATGGACACACTTACTTGGGTGGCATAGGCATGTGGGGAATGAGGGACTGTAGGCTATTAGTTGAGTGAGCACCTGAGATGGAGTCTTTCCTGTTGTTCATGAGTCTTTAGCCTGGTTAGAAACCCTTTACCCAGGTGGAGTTTAGTCCCAACTTGGGGGTGACTCACTGTTGAGAGTGATGAACAGTGTGGTCTAAGGCTGGGAGGTTCGTGGAAGGCCTGCATGCAGTTGGTGATATTCTCACAAAGATAAGTGTCAATTGTGTGATTAATTTACATGTTGCATTTTAATTCACGTGTTATTTTTATGGGTTTATCTTATGCGTGATTATAGTTGTTTGTATGCTTATGGGTATTGCATGTATATGTTTATTTCTTTTTAGTGTGAATCCATGCATTTACATAGAGTATTTGTATGTTCATTTTTTATATATATTAAGCTTCCGCAAGAGTTTTGTGTGTGCATATGTTTTAATTACATGGAGTTAGAAAATTATATGAGACATAACTTAGTTAGGATGCTAAGTATGTTATAGTACGTTCCGCACAGAGAACGAATGTGTTCTCTGTTGTATCGTGGCCTAGCATGAATGGTCGGGGACATTACAAATGGGTATCTGAGCATGAAAGAGTCTTTAGGTTGCCTAGCCCATTGAAGGCTTTGAATGTTACAAAGACGGTTTTAGGGCTAAGTAAAGTGCCTGAGGAGTGTCTTGTCCCCGACCTGTGTGAGGTCGGGGATGTCACAAATTGGTATCAGAGCTTCATTTTTCAACATTGAGCTTGAATGGGCTGAGTAAGTTGAGTTG
The DNA here is from genome assembly GCA_000966675.3 of Picea glauca. Classification (NCBI taxonomy): domain Eukaryota; kingdom Viridiplantae; phylum Streptophyta; class Pinopsida; order Pinales; family Pinaceae; genus Picea; species Picea glauca. The sequence continues at coordinate 696,157 of JZKD02S0516310.1, forward strand.
AAGAAAAATTTCACAGAGGATTTAATTCGAAGTGGCCAAATTTCAGTTGTAGAGTGTCTGTGGCAGAAAGTAATAGCAACTGGGCAGAAATGGTGAAAGGCCCCAATTTTTGTGGATGGATTCATGAGAAAATGGAGAAATTCAGCCAAGTGATTATTAGTATCTTTCCTAGCAAATTAGAACCTGGAATTGGTTGAATTTGAAGTTACAGTGAATCCATGACAGATGAACCAGAAAATGTTAGTGTGTAGGTACCGCGCGGAAAATGTTAGCATGCAGGTACTGCACGGAAAAGTTAGCGTGCTGGAGTGTGCGGTAAATTGTGGTGCCGTGCGGAAGAATATGGTGTGCAGGTGCACACACTATATTTGGCATTGTGTAAAGTGTGCACGCATAATAAGGTGCATGTGGTGTACACACACAATAAGGGTGTGCAGGGTGTATGCAGTATTTGTAGAGCGCAGAGGAGTTTGGTTGGCGCACACACAATATGGGTATATGTTGTCGCATGATAGTTTAGTATGTGCGCACAAAGATTGATGTGCAGTGGGGGAATATTGAACTTTGGCATGGTGTAATGCATAGAGAGAAATGCATGTGGAATATCATTGTGTGATACAAAAACTGCGTGTAATGGGTAATAGTGCAAGAACCAAAATTACGCGTGGTAGATATTGGTGCGCGACACAAAAGTGCGTGCATGTTATTGGCGCGACAAAGAAGTGATACACAGTGGTTGTAAAGTGCACAAAGAATGATTTAACTGTGATGTTGCAGCACATGGAAAATACGGGAGCACAGATTGAAATTTGTGCATGCGAATTTGTTTGAAGGGGGAAGAACAACAAAAATAGTGAAGGGTAAACTATAAGACCTCGACTAGCTCCATGAAGCCATAACTTTCTACTCAAGAATCAGAATTGAGCATGTGAGTAGGCATTGGAAAGGTCTTGTATAGTGGAATATAATTATCCACCCAGAAAATTGATTAGGAATTCAATGTTTCAAAAAATTAGAAGAAAGGCTTCTGATAAATTATTGAACCAAAATGGTTCATATTTTCATAAAATTGTTGAAACAGTCAGTCTGACAAGTTTTGTTGGTTGCACATTTTGCAGAGTTAACAACAACTACATGAGATCAAGTTTAGTTTAGAGTCCAGAGTAATGGAAGAGGCACCAGGAAATTATAGCTAGGAAGATGAAGTCAGAGGGATGGATGTCCATTTGAGCATGCAAGGAACCAACTCCAATGGACAATGTGAAGAAATGGATGAAAACATAAATATGGCAGAGACCATTAAAAATTTATACAAGGATTTTCAAATCCATAAAGATGATAATGAAAGGCTTATGAGATCCAAGGAGCAGCAGGATGACTTCAACATGAAGTTATTGGAGAGCTTGAATAGAATAGAAAATAAATTGGATAAGGAGAGTGGCTCGAGAAAATTGGGAAGTCACAAGTCTCATGATGAGAAAAGGAAAACAAGAAGTGTTAGCAGGCATCACCACCACTCCTCGAGGAATTCCAGTAAGAGATCACACAGTAGCTTAAGTCCATCCCCTATTAGAAAGTATGAGAGTTCTGGGGTGGATGAACTACAAGGAGAAATGAACAAAATCAAACCTACTACATTTGATGATGAGCACAAGAAGGATGAAGATGCAAAGACATGGTTGTTGGGCATGAGAAAATATTTTCAATTGCATAATTATTCCTCTCATGCAAAGGGTAGAATTTCCATCTATCAACTCAAAATAAAGGCATCCATGTGGTGGGATCAACTTGTGCAGGTGCAACACATCAAAGAGAAAAGTGTTACTTGGAGAAGATTCAAGAAGTATTTTGAGAAGAAATACTTGACTAAGAGATATTATGACAAGAAAATGAAAGAGTTCTTTGAACTCAAGCTTGGGAGTATGACAATTGAGGAATATGAGAGAATTTTTCTATAACTAATGAAGTATGTCTCTTTCATCAAGGATGAGACAATCAAAATTCAAACGTATTTGAGTGGATTGTCATCATTCATCAGTGACAAAATATAGTATGATGATCCCAAGACATTGGAGGAGACCATAAGGTGAGCTAAATGGCTATATGATCAACAAAAATCAAGTCCAACATTCCAAAAATCTTGGGAAAACAAAAAGAAATTCAAGATGGATCAAAGGAAGAAGGGGTCTAAGCCACCATTCTTCAAAAATAGTCCACAGGGACAGCAAACTCCTAAGGAACCCAAAACGATGGACACAGGAAGTCAAAGGCCAAGGCAACCACCTATTCAAAGTTAGGGTTGTAAAGGGGATCACATGTTCAAAGCTTGTCCTCACAGAGGTGAAAAAAGGAGGACTGTTCATAATGTACAGCAAGCTGAAACAGTGGAGGACATGGGCAGAAAGATACCCAGGATCTATGCAGCCCTGGACAACAAGCAAGCAGAATATCAGTCACATATGATTGAAGTGGAAGGTGTGATCAACAACCAAACCATTTCTATTTTAATTGATTCGAGAGATAGTCATAGTTATATAGATCCTAAGGTGGTGGAAAGTTTGCATTTGCCAAGAAACAAGCATGGGAAATCTTGGTTTGTGCAGATGGCTACAGGGGCCAAAAGAAAATTTAATGAGATGGTTAAGTCATGTCTTATTGATATGAATGGACTGAACACCCAGACAGATTTGAACATCTTGCCTTTAGGTTCCTATGACTATCTAATTGGGATGGATTGGTTGGACCAACAACATGCCATCCTGGACTGCCATAACAAAGTATTTACTTGCTTGGATGAGGAGTGTAGGGAATTCCCATCATAGTATCCATAAGAGAGATTTTAGTATTGCAAATGAAGAAATGTTACAAAAAAGGGTGTCAAATAATTGCAGCTCATTTGGCGAAGACACCTAGAGATAAGGTGCCAAATTTGGAAGATTATGCAGTCCTAGAAGATTTTGAAGATGTGTTCAGGGAGGTACCAGGACTACCCCCAAGGAGGGACATTGATTTCTCTATAAATCTAATGCCTGGAGCAACTCCAGTATCAAAGACTCCTTACAGAATGAGTACACCAAAGCTGAAGGAGTTGTAAATGAAACTTGAAGAGATTCTAAAGAAGGGGTATATATGCCCAAGTGTGTCACCTTTGGGTGCCCCAGTATTGTTTGTGATTATAAAGAACAAGTATCCTCTGCCAAGGATTGATGATCTTTTTGATCAATTGAAGGATACAAAGATATTTTCAAAGATAGATCTCAAGTCAGGATACCATCAGGTAAGAATTAAAGAGGAAGATATCACCATGACCGCTTTCAGGAGAAGGTATGGTCATTATGAGTTCACAGTGGTGCCATTTGGGTTGTCAAATGCACCAGTTGTTTTCATGTGCTTAATGAATGGTGTTTTCCGAGAATGTTTAGACAAGTTTGTCATTGTCGTTTTGGATGACATTCTCATATATTCCAAGTCAGAAGAAGAGCATGAACATCATTTGAGGATGGTTTTGCAAGTATTAAGGGAGCATCAATTGTATGCCAAATTAAGCAAGTGCTC
>JZKD02S0516310.1:726875-765100 GCA_000966675.3 Picea glauca
TTGCCAAAGTTTCGATGTCACGTGCTTCAATATATCAAAACCACCACTCGTGGGACAGGCGACGGCTAGTCAGATCATCGTTTTTCACTCGCTCGGTACTTCATAGCCATGTGATGTCATCCGAACGCCACCATGTAACGAACTCAAAATCTAATCATTTGAAATGGATTAGCCGAGCATGGCAAACCAATTCACTTGTACGTAGTTTGTTTGTGCTTCATGATTGGGGTTCTATAACTACCAATTCTCAAGCATGGAGGCATCATCTTATCCATAAATGGAGTAATCTCCAAATTTTCTCGACCTTATTCTCTCTGTAAAAGAATTTCGGTGTCCACAAAACTGAGGTACATGGACAGCGCTAAATCCAGTGAGACTGGTTATTCGGGCAACATGCTATATTTTCCTACGAGTAAGGAGGAAAGGATACTTGCACACATTCTGGCGACTAAATTCCACATAGATCCATCTATAGACTCATAGCTGGAAGTCAGGTTGAATCCCATTATGAAGGATTTAGTCATCAGCAGGCCAGTTGTTAGGAAGAAAAGGAGCTAGCGGCAAAAGAAGGAAACCACCGCTGAAACAGCCGAAAGTGTTAGAGAGAATCAACCAGTCTGGTTAGATTCTTTAAAGGAGGAGATCGCTAAGCTGAAATGAGTCCTCAAATTAAAATTCAAGTACATTTCAGCAAATTTTGGATGGTTGGTAGCAGAGGAAAAAGGACCCGAGAGGTGGTAACTATTATTTTAAATCATTCCCTTTTTACATCTTACCTCTATATTGAAGCCAGAAAGCCTTCATTGTATCTTATTATATTAAGGATAGAATACCCAAATTAATATAATGAAGATGATATGAAGTTAATATAATATAATAATGAAAGATATTATAACTAACTATAATAATCCCTCAAATAATATACCAATAATCCCTTAGGTATATTATAATATTAATATAATTATTAACATATTATATTATAATAAATAGGTATGTTATTTTATTTATAATATATTATTTTTCCACTATACTAACTATTAGAGTATAGTACTATAATAATATGTTATAGTATGTTGTCCTTCAAAACTATCTTGATTTAATATGATACAAATTTGTAACATCCCCGGCCTCACACAGGTCGGGAACAAGTCACTCCTCAGACGCTTTACTTAGCTCTGAAACAATCTTTATAACATTCCAAGCCTTTAGCAGGCTAGGCCATGCTACTCTTGAACACTCTTTCATGCTCATATACCCATTTGTAACATCCCCGACCATTCATGTCGGGCCATGCTACAACGTAGAACACATTCGTTCTGTGTGTGGAACGTACTGTAACATACTTAGCATCCTAACTAAATTATGTCTCATACAATTTTCTAACTGCATGCAATTAAAACATATGCACACACAAAACTCTTGCGGAAGCTTAATATATATAAAATGTGAAAATACAAATACACTATGTAAATGCATGGATTCACATTGAAAATCAATAAACATATACATGCATTATATACATGAAATACCCATAAACATACAGACAACTATAATCATGCATAGGATAAACCGATAAAAATAACACATGAATAACAATGAAGCATGTAAATTAATCACACAATTGACACTTATCTTTGTGAGAATATCACCAACTACGTGCAGACCTTCCATGAACCTCCCAGCCTTAGACCACAATGTTAATCACTCTCAAAAGTGAGTCAACCCTGAGATGGGACTAAACTCCACCTGGGTAAAGGGGTTCCTAACCAGGCTAAAGGCTCATGAACAACATGAAAGACTCTATCTCAGGTGCTCACTCAACTAAGAGCCTACAGTCCCTCATTCCCCACATGCCTGTCCCACCCAAGGAAGTGTGCCCCTTCTCTGCACAACAATCCCTCGGCTTCCCCACTTCCCTTCCAGGGCTTCAACAACAGGTTGGGTAGGAAGCCTTAGATCCCTGCAGCTATAGTTCATCACCTTTGGAAATCAATCCCCAACAATTCTCTCATTGTAATATCCCTAAGGCCGAACCCAATTGAAAATGTAAATACAAATGTACATAAGTTGGTGAGTTGATTTGATATCATTTTGGTGTGCACGTTTCATGGCATAGTGCGCGCATGTACTGCGCAGTAAAATGAAGAAGTGTGCACATTCTAGGATACCGCGCGCAGCATCTTAAGTGTGCGCAATGTAGAGGCCAGGAAGCCTTGTGTATATGATATATTTTCTAGGCTTGTTAGCCAGTATTATAAGCTAGGATGCTTATATTTTGATTAGGCCGGAGAGCCTAGATGTTAAAGGCCATTGAGCCTATTTTTGTACATATCTCATATTTAATATAAAATACATCGTTGTGCATAGACCGACCACGATAAAAGAGATGGGGGACTAAAATCCACTAGTTAAGGGAAAGGGAAGGGGCTAAGTTAAGGAATATTATATTAATACTTCTTGAATCATAAAGTATGGATAATTATGTTATCCTAAGTTCTAATTTGGGGCCAAGTTGACCAAAGTAGCTTCCAACATGACAAGTGTCAAGTTGGGGGCATGCATACATATTGTTGGACTTAGTTCATTTTGGGGATCTCCATCGGGGGGGACCATCATCTTTCCTTGATTCATCCATCATTGAAATATACAATCAATCATCCATGAATATTGGTGGCCATTGAATTATCATGTGTATATTCATGAGTTTACTTGAACCCGTATCTAGAGCCCTATGTTGGGTAACTATTATCTTGGGAGAGGGAATGAAGAAGCGGGTTGTCAGGCCCATGGGTTATTGAAGAAGCGGGTTGTCAGGCCCATGGGATATTGAAGAGGCAGGTTGTCAGGCCCGTGAGAAATTCTCTGGGTGAGAGAATTGTTGGGGATTGATTTCCGAAGGTGGTGAACTACAACTGCAGGGCTGTGAGACTTCCTATCTGGCCTGTTGTTGAAGCCTTGGAAGGGAAGTGGGGCAGTCAAGGGACTGTTGAATAGAGAAGGGGCACACTTCCTTGGGTGGCACAGGCATGTGGGGAATGAGGGGCTATAGGATGTTAGTTGAGTGAGCACCTGAGATGGAGTCTTTCCTGTTGTTCATGAGCCTTGAGCATGGTTAGGAAACCTTTACCTGGGTGGATTTTAGACCCAGCTCAGGGGTGACTCACTGTTGAGAGTGATGAACGGTGTGGTCTAAGGATGGGAGGTTCATGGAAAGTCTGCATGCAGTTGGTGATATTGTCACAAAGATAAGTGTCAATTGTGTGATTAATTTACATGTTGCATTGTTATTCACGTGTTATTTTTATGGTTTTATCCTATGCATGATTGTAGTTGTCTGTATGCTTATGGGTATTGTATGTATATGATGCATGCATATGTTTAATACTTTTCAGTGTGAATCCATGCATTTACATAGCATATTTGTATGTTCACGTTTTATATATATTAAGCTTCCGCAAGAGTTTTGTGTGCATATGTTTTAATTGCATGCAGTTAGAAAATTATATGAGACATAACATAGTTAGGATGCTAATTATGTTACAGTACGTTCTGCACAGAGAACGGATGTGTTCTCCGTTGTAGAGTGGCCCGGCATGAATGGTCGGGGGCATTACAAATGGGTATATGAGCATGAAAGAGTGTTCAGGAGTAGCATGGTCTGGCCTATTGAAGGTTGGGAATGTTACAAAGACGGTTTCAGAGCTAAGTAAAGCATTTGAGGAGTGGATTGTCCCCAGCCTGTGTGAGGTCGGGGATACTACAAATTGGTATCAGAGCTTCAGTTTTCAACACTGAGCTTGAATGGGCCAAGTAAGTTGAGTTGAAGAAAAATTTCACAGAGGATTTAATTCAAAGTGGCCAAATTTCAGTTGTAGAGCGTCCATGGAAAAAATTAACAACAACTGGGTGGAAATGGGGAAAGTCACCAATTTCTATGGATGGATTCATGAGAAAATGGAGAAATTCAGCCAAGTGATGAGATATTACTGATTTAATATCTGTCCTAGCAAATTCGAACCTGGAATTGGTCGAATTTGAAGTTGCAATGAAGCCATGACAGATGGAGCGGAAAATTTTAGTGTACAGGTACCGCGCAGAAAATGTTAGCATCTAGGTACCGCGTGGAAAAGTTAGCATGTTGGAGCATGCGGTAAATTGTGGCGTCGCATGGAAGAATATGGTGTGTGGGTGCACACACTAAATTTGGCATTGTGTGGATTTCACATGCATAAGAAGGTGAATGTGGTGTACACACAGATAATAAGGGCGCGTATGGTATATGCAGTATTGGCAGAGTGCAGAGGAGTTTGGTTGGCACACACGCAATATGGGTATATGTTATCGCATGATAGTTTAGTATGTGTGCATAGAGTATTGATGCATGGTGGGGGCATACTGAACTTTGGCATGGTGTAATGCATAGAGAGAAATGCATGTGGAATATCAATGCATGATACAAAAACTGTGTGCAACGGGTAATAGTGCAAGAACCAAAACTGTGCGTGGTAGTTATTGGCGCACGACACAAACGTGGGTGCATGTTATTGGTGTGACAAATAAGTGATACACAGTGGTTGTAAAGTGCACAAAGAATGATTTAACTGCGATATTGCAGAACATGGAAAATATAGGAGCACAGATTGAAATTTGTGCTCACGAAGTTGTTTGAAGGGGGAAGAATAGAAGAAACAATGAAGGGTAAACTATAAGACCCCAACTAGCTCCATGAAGCCATAAATTTCTTCTCAAGACTCAAAATTGAGCATGTGAGAAGGAGTTGGAAAGATCTTGGACAGTGGAATATAATTATGAACCCAGAAAATTGATTGGGAATTCAATGTTTCAAGAAATCAGAAGAAAGGCTTCTGATAAATTATTGAACCAAAATGGTTCATATTTTTCATAAAATTGTTGAAACAGACAATCTGACAAGTTTTGTTGGCTACACATTTTGCAGAGTTAACAACAACTAGATCAGATCAAGATCAGTTTAGAGTCTAGAGTAATGGAAGAGGCACCAGGAAATTACAGCAAGGAATATGAAGTCAGAGGGATGGATGTCCATTTGAGCATGGAAGGAACCAACTCCAATGGACATGGTGAAGAAAGGGATGAAAACATAAATATGGCAGAGACCACTAAAAATTTACAGAAGGATGTTCAAAGCCATAAAGTTGATAATGAAAGGCTTATGAGAGCCGAGGAGTAGCAGGATGACTTCAACATGAATTTATTGGAGAGTTTGATCAAAATAGAAAAGAAATTGGATAAGGAGAGTGGCTCAAGCAAATAGGGAAGTCACAAGTCTCATGATGAGAAAAGAAAAACAAGAAGTGTTAGCAAGCATCACCACCACTCCCTGAGGAATTCCAATAAGATATCACACAACAACTCAAGTCCATCCCCTGTCAGAAAGTACGAGAGGTCTGGGGTGGATGAACTAGGAGGAGAAATTAACAAAATCAAACCTCCTACATTTGATGATGAGCACAAGAAGGATGAAGATGAAGAGACATGGTTTTTGGGAATGGGAAAGTATTTTCAATTGCATAATTATTCCTCTCATGCAGAGGGTAGAATTTCCATCTATCAACTCAAAGGAAAAACATCCATGTGGTGGGATCAGCTTGTGCAGGTGCAACACATCAAAGAGAAAATTGTTATTTGGAGAAGATTCAAGAAGTATTTTGAGAAGAAATACTTGACTAAGAAATACTATGACAAGAAAATGAAATATTTATTTGAACTCAAGCTTGGGAGTATGACAATTGAGGAATATGAGAGAAGGTTTCTAGAACTGTTGAAGTATGTCTCTTTCATCAAGGATGAGACAGTAAAAATTCAAAGGTATTTGAGTGGATTGCCATCATTCATCAGTGACAAAATACAGTATGATGATCCCAAGATATTGGAGGAGACCATAAGGTGATCTAAATGCCTATATGATCAACAAAAATCAAGGCCAACATTCCAAAAAGCTTGGGAAGACAAAAAGAAATTCAAGATGGATCAAAGGAAGAAGGGGTCTAAGCCACCATTCTTCAGAAATAGTCCACATGGATAGAAAACTCCTAAGGAACCCAGAACGATGGACACAGGAATTCAAAGGCCAAGTCAACCACCTATTAAATGTTGGTGTTTTAAAGGGGATCACATGTTCAGAGATTGTCTCATAGAGGTGAAAAAAGGAGGATTGTTCATAATGTACAACAAGATAAAATAGTGGAGGACATGGGCAGAAAGATACCCAGGATCTATGCATCCCTGGACGACAAGCAAGTAGAATATCAATCACATATGATTGAAGTGGAAGGTATGATCAACATCCAAACCATTGCGATTTTAATTGATTTAGGAGCTATTCATAGTTATATAGATCCTAAGGTGGTGGAAAGTTTGCATTTTCCAAGAACCAAGCATGGGAAATCTTGGTTGGTGCAGCTGGCTACAGGGGCCAAAAGAAAAGTTAATGAGATGGTTAAGTCATGTCTTATTGATATGAATGGAATGAACACCCAGGTAGATTTGAACATCTTTCCTTTAGGTTCCTATGACTGTCTAATTGGGATGGATTGGTTGGACCAACAACATGCCATCCTAGGCTACCATAACAAAGCATTTGCTTGCTTGGATGAGGAAAGGAAACTAAGGAAAGTGCAGGGAATTCCCAGAGCAGTAGCCATAAGATAGATTTCAGCATTGTAGCTAAAGAAATGTTACAGAAAAGGTTGTCAAATAATTGCAGTTCATTTGGCAAAGACACCTAGAGATAAGGTGACAAATTTGGAAGATTATGCAGTCCTGGAAGATTTTGAAGATGTGTTCAGGGAGGTACCAGGACTACCCCCAATGAGGGACATTGATTTATCTATAAATATAATTCCTGGAGCAACTCCAGTATCAATGACTCCTTACAAAATGAGTACACCAGAGATGAAGGAGTTGAAAATGCAACTTGAAGATCTTCTTAAGAAGTTGTATATACACCCAAGTGTGTCACCTTGGGGTGCCCCAGTCTTCTTTATGAAGAAGAAATATGGAACATTAATATTGTGCATTGATTTCAGACAGTTGAATAAAGTGACTGTAAAGAATAAGTATCCTCTGCCAAGGATTGATGATCTTTTTGATCAATTGAAGGATCCAAAGATATTTTCAAAGATAGATCTCAGGTCAGGATACCATCGGGTAAGGATTAAAGAGGAACATATCAGCAAGACCACTTTCAGGACAAGGTATGGTCATCATGAGTTCACAGTGGTGCCATTTAGGTTGTCAAATCCACCAGTTGTTTTCATGTGCTTAATGAATGGTGGTTTCCGAGAATATTTAGACAAGTTTGTCATTGTCTTTTTGGATGACATTATCATATATTCCAAGTCAGAAGAAGAGCATGCAGATCATTTGAGGATGGTTTTGCAAGTATTAAGGGAGAATCAATTGTATGCCAAATTAAGCAAGTGCTCATTCTACCAAAAGAAAATTCACTATTTGGGGCACATCATTTCAAAGGATGGGATAGCAGTGGACCCTGAGAAGATAGAAGCCATTAGAGAATGGCCAGTGCCAAAGAATGTGATAGAGGTGAGATCATTCATGGGCCTTGTGGGATACTATAGGATATTTATAGAAGGATTTTCAAAGATTGTACACCCAATAAATTCATTGAAAAGAAAGGGTGTGAAGTTTCAATGGACATTGGATTGTGAAAAGAGTTTCCAACACTTGAAACAATTATTAACAAGTGATCCAATATTAAGGATAGAAGACCCAAATGAAGACTTCATTGTATGCACAGATGCATGTAAAGAGGGACTTGGTGGAGTCCTCAGTCAAAATGGGTTTGTTATATGTTATGAGTTAAGGAAGTTAAAGGAGCATGAAAGAAACTACGCCACTCATGATTTGGAGTTGGAAGCCATAGTACATGCCTTGAGGAAATGGAGACACTACCTCATGGGAAAAATGTTTGAGATGAGGACAAACCACAATGGTGTGAAATATTTGTTTGATCTGCCAACTTCAAATGCTATACAAAGAAGATGGTTAGAATTTCTAAGCGAATATGACTTCGATATAAATCATATCAAGGGGAAAGAGGACAAAGTGGCCTATGCCCTTAGAAAAAGAGTGCATGAAATGTATGCTACAGCCATTAGCATGTATCAATGAGATTTGAAACACAAAATTTTAGAGACTGCCAAATAAGATTTACAATACAAGGATTTAGTGGCTAAATTACAGCAAGTAATTTGCAATAGAAAATTGAAGAATACAAGCTAGATGAGGATGAAATTCTCATATACAGGGGAAGAATTTATGTACCAAATTCTCAGGAATTGAAAAATAGGATACTGAGGGAAATGCATAATGTGCCTTATGCTAGGCACCTAGGATATCAAAAAACTATTGCAGCTGTCAAGAGCCAATATTATTGGCCGGGCATGAAGAAAGAGGTTGTTGATTTTATTGCCAAATGTTTGGAATGTCAAAAAGTAAAGGTTGAGCATAGACACCCAGCTGGTTTTCTATAGCCATTACCCATTCGTGAGTGGAAATGGGAAGTTGTAACCATGGATTTCATTACCAAACTGCCTAGAACAAACAAGAAACATGATTCTATCATGGTAGTGGTGGATAAGCTTACTAAAGCTGCCCATTTTATTCTGTTTAATCTCACTCACAAGGAAATGAATATTGATGATGTTTATATGAGGGAGATTGATAGGTTACATGGAATACCCAAGACAATTGTGTCTCACAGAGATCCAAAATTTACCTCAAAATTTTGGAAGGGATTATTTAATGGATTTACAACAAATTTGAATTTTATTACAGCTTATCATCCAGAAACAGATGGACAAACAAAGAGGGTGAATCAAGTGATTGAGGATATGTTGAGGATGTATGTGATGGATCAACCATCAAAATGGGAAGACTAACTACACTTGGTAGAGTTCTCTTATAACAATGGGTAACAAGCATCTCTAAAGATGAGCCCATTTGAGGCACTTTATGGTAGAAAGTGCAACACACCGATAAGTTGGGATAACACAGCAGATAGAGAAGTGGTTGGGCCAGAATTGCTCAAGGAAATGTAAGAGAAAATGGTGAAAATAAAACAAAATTTAAAGGTTGCCTAAGATAGGCCGAAAATCTATGTTGATAAGGGTAGAACTCACAGGGAATTTAAAGTGGGTGACCATGTATTCTTGAAAGTGAAAGCCAAAAAAAGTTCCCTTAAGTTGGGAAATTGTTCAAAGTTGGCATCTCGCTATTATGGGTTGTTTGAAATCCTAGAGAGGATTGGTCCAATAGCTTATATGATTGCATTGTGTTGGCCCTTGACCAAGTTTTGAGGAAACACTTGGTCATATTTGATTGTTTTTGGAACTTCAAGAGCTTGTCAAATATGGAGCGCAATGCGAAGCAAAGATCGTGGAAGCTAGACCCCTTTCTTGGGTCCTTTTTGGGTTTTGGGGGAGAATGTAATGGGTATGGGATGTCGGCCCATGGGTTTACCAATGTTTAGGCCTATTTTGTAAAGTATAAATAAGTATCTAGGAGATATAAGAGGAGGAGGGGGAGATAGGCTAAGTGATAGTAAAGGATTTGTGTATATTGTGTGACCGACTTGCAGAGTTGAGTGCAAGTGTTGTAAGTGTTGAGTACACGGATTGTAAGAAGGCTCTGTGCTATATCTACTCGAGGAAGGAGGATCATGTGAGGTGCACGTAGATATCCTATCTTATGCGGAGTACAAGTTTAAGCTCTGTGTTGTAATTAGATTGACCAAATCTAATAAAGAAGAAGACGACTGTGTGGACGTATCCCTGCTATAACCCTAAATTGCACCACACATGCTTACCTGGCATCAGGCCAACTCATATCCCTTCTTTGCCAAAGCACTGTTGAACAACTCTTTGAAAATCCTCTTTTATAAAGGCCCACACGCCCTAATCCATTACTACACGTGTGTACACGTTGGATGACCCAAAATAGCCCGCATGGACCGACAAAAGCACAAAAAAAGGAAAGTTTTTGACGAAGCACAAAATTTATGGGTGAGTTAACTGAAACTCCTGGCCATGCATGGTCGAGGGTTCATCCAAATACCTATCTCCTTCTAGCCTATAAAAGAAGGGGTAGGGGTCCCATTTGGAAGAGGAAAAATATAGCAAAGAAACTTTTCCCATTTATGTATTCCCATTGTCCCAACCCCTTAGCCTTTCCTTGTGCCAAAGGAGATTCAAAGCAAAGCAGATGAAGGACAGAAGAAGAGGAGCCTAGGATTAGGTTCAAGGAGCGGTGGTCGGTCTCAACTTTTGTAAGTTGACTCATTCAAAGTAATAAAGAAAATTCTTTTCCCGTCCCATTTCATGAACTGTTTATAGTTTGATCAGTATATGTTTGGATTTCTAACCCGTTAATATATAAGTAGTATGCATGCATAGTTGTTTCTTGTCTTGGATACAGGTCAACTTTGGAAGAAGTATTGTGAACAAGTAATCAAGCACAATGACATCAAACGTCAGGAATGAGGTAGGTTTATATTTCCTTGCATTTACTAAGAAAAGGGGGTTTAAATCTAGGGATGAAGGTAGAAAGTAATTTCTCTTCGGTCATATCTGCATTCAAAGTCTGAACTCTATTTTCTAGTCCGTAGGGAGATTTTCCCAACAACATAATTGGCGACCGTACTGGGGAAACTCTCTAGGGTTCCTAGAATTTTATTTAGTTTTTTGGTAATTTTAGAGACTAGTTTTTTTTGCCTGTTTTTTCTTTTTGTTTCTGTAAGGTCTGAGCTAGCAAGGAGTCTGGTTTTCAATACCAGCTTTCCCTGTCTTTTGCTTGAATGTGCTTTTCAGGACCCACATAGGTACACGCAGCCTGCACAAGGTCTTCACATGTGTACCCGCGCCCTACCCTCTTACAGCCCATGTGTGAACGCTAGCTGTAGAAGTAGCAGTAGCATGTAGATTTTAGAAAACTTCAGAGCCAGTCATCCTCTTCCCTGTCAAAATCAAACATTCTCAGGGGGGTTTCTAGAATTATGTCTGGGTCTTCTTTGCTAGCAGTCCTATCTCAGATTTTTTTTGCCTTATCATTTTTTCCTTACATTATTTGTTTTTCTGTCAAAAAGAGTGTCCAAGCCTTCAAGGGATCCTGGTTATCAATATCAGTGGTCTCTTCCTGGTTTGGTCTGTCTGTTTTCATTTTTTCTCAGAATTTAGACATACACGCGGCCTGTACAAGGTCAGCCCGCATGTACATGCCCTCTGTCTCTATCCAATGCGTGTTTGCACGCATGTTGTTTGAGTAACAGTCACGTGCTTGTGCAAAATACTTTTTGTTGAGGGTAAGGCAGTATTCCTTTCCCTTGATAAGAATTATTCCTCTCAGGTGTTTGAGTCTCTGTGTGAGTAGTCAATAGCTTAGGATTAATCTTACGCTTAGCCTACTTTTTCTCAGTTAAAAATAAAAGAATTTTAAAGGTTTTTAGACAAGCATGAGAGTCA
Organism: Picea glauca; assembly: GCA_000966675.3. Taxonomy (NCBI): domain Eukaryota; kingdom Viridiplantae; phylum Streptophyta; class Pinopsida; order Pinales; family Pinaceae; genus Picea; species Picea glauca. The sequence continues at coordinate 738,395 of JZKD02S0516310.1, forward strand.
TTGTTTTTAAAAAAGAATTTCTAGTGTGTGATTTTTTACCTGATTCTTTGCGATCTGTGATTAGGCCAGAATTGCTTTTCTTGGTTTTTGCTTGTTAGTATTTTTCCTTTCTTGCTTTACTAGCATTTAAAAAAAAAAAGAAAAAAAAAATCTCTTTTCATTTTCTTGTTTGGTTGAAAAGTGTGTTTCTGCATTATTAAGCCAGGGAAAAGTTTGTTATTTCATAAGTTTTTGCAGTTCACTTAGATCATAAGTAGCTCATAGTCGAGTGAAATTTCTTTGAGTTTGTTGTCCAAAATCTTAGAAAAATTAAAAATATTTCTTTTGAAAAGTTGTTGAAATTTTGCATTCAGTAAAAGTTTTGTTTCCATCTTTTTTATTCATTTTTTTCTTTCGTCTTTTACACATCATCAGTTTCACCTTCATACCCCTTGATGTAAGACAAATCCATAAAATTAATGCTAAATTTAAAATCTACTAGACTTTTATGTTTGTAGGGTTCATCGACTAGTTCAAGACTAGGGCCTTGGATTAGGTTGGAGAGGAAACTCTTCGAGGCCATTTTAAAAAAAAACATTGGAGTCTGAGTTAGGGAGTGTCTAAGTCCAGTGTCGTGAAAGTTATCCGTAAATCATAGTGGAGAACACATATAGAGGTCTTGTTTTTGGATTCAGTCATTTTCATTTTCCATGGTGCTTCATGGGTCTCGAATCCGTTCGAGGTCCTCAAGTGTCTTCCAAACCATTTTCTCTCGATACCCTTGACAGGTTTCAGGATCGATACCCTGCCCATTATGGTCTACCCGACTTTCGACTGTACCCTCCTAGTGATTGTTCGTGCGCTGGCAACCTAGTTGCCAATATTTGTTAGGGACATACACAGGTGACTGTGGGGGTATACCACCGTACGTTGGACAGACATCGGGCCACACTTTACAGAGTATACCTGGAGGGTGCTTACGTGTTCAAGTTTCACTTGCAGCGGTAAGTTGCTCTAGTGTTGTTTGTTGTAACTGTTCTTCCAATTAATTTAGTGTTTGCCTGTCTTATCTTCTAGGGACTTTTTTTAGTGTGTGTTACTTTTGAACGTTTAGACTACCTTAGAGTGTCTTGGATCTTCTCACATAGTGGAGGATCCCATGCTCCACCGGTCACGAAGGATTCTTGTCCTGCCACTGGTTACACTGGAGCCACCCCCGCCACCATTAAGGCAAAAGCTAGACCAACAAGGGTCTTTTGAAGCGACCGGGTTACAAACCATTGTGCCCAAACAACCCCCGAAGGAATCGACCATTTTGGACCTTGAAGCAACCACTCTTGGCCCGATTGAAACCGCAACCACTGATTTCTTGGCACATTTCATTGTACCAATTCAATTTTACGAGCGCCAGACAGTGTCGCACACAACAATGGAAACAAATGTTGTTACTCCTTCTGGGAATTCTTCAATTCCCACCACAGTTGTCACCATAGGAGATATTTCATCTCCTAAGACACCGTCATCATTCTGAGCCACCATGGTCTCGACCACAACTACTTTTCACAATGGACCGAACCTCTCTTTGGCGGTGGCCGACACCCCTTTCACACCTAGTGCGACAGGCCCTCCATTCTCATACGGGATGCCTAGTTCGGGTACAAGTCCTGTACTTTCCTACTCCACTTTACAGACTTTGGGTCTGGGGGAAGGGAGCTCTAGCACTTCTCTGCAAGGTCACATGGGGGGCACTCCTACTCCTTTTAACACTTTTCCTTACGGAGGAGGTCATATCCCTCCTTCATCCCCTTCACTTGGTGGTTCGCATCAACAATCCATCGGGAAACCTACACACAATAGTTTATTTGGAGTGGGGAGTCAAAGACCACCTTCGCATAGTATGTCGGTAGGTTTGACACTATTTTCTTTGAACAGAATGTTTGGTAACAACACCTTCTCGTCAGATACTTTCCCGAATGGGGGCAACCCCATTTTTGGACAAAATACTCCTATGCAGGGTACTATTCCTGCACAGGGGGAAAACCTAGCAGGACCTTGGAATTTAGGGCAGGGATCCGTTCCCTCCTCCAGAATGTCGATCTAGGGTAATTCTTTCCACACTCAATGGAACCCCCGAAAAACTACTATGCCTATCCCCACGGGACCAGCATGGGTTCATACCTCCCAATGTCCTTCAAATATAATGCATGCCCAACAATCTATGTCCTATTTGGGAAATCAACTGATGATGTCTCCACATATGAAAAATCCATATGTTGGTTAGGGCCATGGTTTCTACCAGAATCTGGGCCAACAACCAAACTTTTCCTGGCAACCTGGTGCCAGTCAAACTCCAGGCCCCTTTTTCCCAGGATATCAACAAAAACCCAAACTACCATTCCTGGTGAGTTTACACTTGCCAGATTTGACAAGGTTGTTGAATGATCCTATTTGTCATGATCCGTGTTGGCCTCCTATGCCGACAAAGTTTCCTTTGGACATTCCAAATTTCGAATCCAAGACTAATGAAGATCCAGGAGATCATGTGACTACCTTCCATCTTTGGTGCTCATCTGACTCATTGAAAGATGAATCCATACAGTTGTGATTGTTTCAACGTACTCTCATTAGGAGTGCCACGAAATGGTACATTGAGCTCGATCGCTCATGATACTCTTCTTTTGGCAAATTGGTGATGGCTTTCCTGAACTATTTCCAGTTACCTGTGAGATAGGAAGCTGGCACAGAGTTGCTCACCAATTTCGAACAGACAACAGTGGACCATATCTCTGATCACATCCGAGAATGGAGACGCCGGAAGAGTTTAATCAAGGTACCAGTCCCACCCGCATTCATGCTTGAGTGGTTCCTTAAGTCTTTCATCCCACAGTTATCCAAAGACATTGCGACATTGAGAGTTTTCTACGAAGAATATGCCATCATGAGGGCTCAATAGTTTGATCTCGTCTATTCTCAGTCCGGTTTATTATACAACATCTTTCCAGATGTGCCACGTTCAATACTGTATAAAACTAGACAGAGAGTTGGACCACATGCTGACGGTATTGTCGATTCAGCACAAACCAAGCCCACTGAGAAATTGACAAAGCAGTTACAGTAGTTATCAATACAACACATAGCGGCCAGCCAAACTATTGCTTTGGCTGCTCCCTCTACCAAAACGTCGGAAGTACACACAGTGCATTCGACTAACCCAAAGGCCACCTAGCAGCCTGAAGGGAAGAAAAAAAAATGAAAGAAGGGTAAGGGGGACAAAAAACCCAACGATAATGCTGGCGGCGACAACACTGAAAAATGGAAGGTGAGGTATCCATGCAACTTGTGCGTGGAAGACCACCCGACCCATCTATGTCCTCGACTTGCAGAGGCACAAAAATTTGTCATGTAGCAACAACAAGTAGTGTTGACTAATCCATTTCAACATGGGAAAAATATAACTCAAGCCTCTGCAAGCACGGAATGGAGCAGCCAAGAAACCTGCCCGCCTCTGAACAACCTCGCATCCACAAACATATATATGGTTAGGAGTGATGCTTTTATATCGACTAGAGTGCATGAATATAGTAAACCAAGTGCTTCTAAGAAGGGTAAAGAAGCTGACCTCCCATCTCTTCCTCTACAGATTGAGAAGACATTGGGAGAAACAATGACATGCATTCCAAAAGGTGCATTTAAAAAAGATTCTCATAACCCAAACGCAAGGGCCGCCCAAAACTACTCTGTGGTGGAAGATTTATCACAAACCCCTTGTGCAATGTCTACTTTGGAGGTCCTCCAAAGCTGACCTGTTGAGAGGAAATCCTTGTTAACTTCTTTGGGCTCTACTGAGACTTGTAATCCGAGTACCATCATGTTAGATACAACTGACTTAAAACCTTGTCTGCCTTACCACGTAGCATTTCAGATAGTAGTGGCTTATCCCACAAAAACTTTTACACGGAATATCTTCTGCACAATGGTCGATGAGGGCACCTCAACATGCGTTATGTCGTTGGTATGTTGGAAGGCCATTGGCCAGCCCATTTTGTCTCCATCACCTACTCTCCTCATTACTTTTGACGGTCATTTGTTCCGACCACATGGCATCGTTCCTTATTTCCCCGTACAGTTAGGAGGGAATATCATGTGTGTCGAAGTAGAGGTAGTCGATGCTCCCCTCGACAATAACCTCTTGTTAGGATGGAGTTGGACTTATGCTATGCAAGCTGTGGTTGCTACAATTTTTTGGGTCTTGTTGTTTCCACATGAGGGTCGGATAGTGACCATCAATCAATTGTCTTTCTCCAGAACTAACCCAACTTTGGGGGCATCCACAGTTTCGATGATTGATAATCCTCAACCAGGTGTCGTCAACGTAGAAGTAGGTTTGTGCCCATCCTTGATGGGTACCTTCAATTACCCACCTCCTCACGGTGATATCAAATTTATATCTAATCACCATAAGGTTGAGATTTTTCAAGTTTCGTCATTCCGCATGACTTACTTCGAGGATCCATGGATACTTCCTTCCCCATCAGCCACGATGGATGAGACAGGGCACCCAGGCATGTCCATGACCTTGTTTTTCGCTGAAGTAGCGTACTCTTTAGTCCAACAAGCTTCAACTAACACTGATCCGACTCCTGCACAAGATTCAAATCCACTTCTAGAGCCTATTTGGGCTCAGGGTTCTCTCACTAACATCGATTCGTTAGACTTAGTCTTTCCTTCTGATGAAGTAGTAATCGAAGCAATGACTAGTCCAGACAAACCTTAGGAATATCTTCATCACAGATCACATTTTCTCCCAGAGATAAATTGAATTGAAGTAGGATAATTCACCGTGACCATGACGGGAGATCAGTCGTATCCTATTAATCTCTTAGCTACACATGAAATTTATGCTGAGGGAAATATGGAAACTATCACTGAAACTATACCAATCAACATCTCCCGAAACCTTGGCATTGTGGAGAACATCTTCATAGGAGTGGATTTCTCACCTAAAGAGATTCAAATATATATGGATCTTTTCAAATAATTCTGCGACGTTTTTGCCTGGTCCTATGAGGAAATGCCAAGCATCGATCCAAAAATAGTTGAACATGAAATCACAACTTATCCTAATGCCAAGTCTGTTCGATAGAAGCTTTGTCTAGTTAATCCCAAGAAAACAACAACCATCAAGATTGAGGTTGAGAAATTGATAAAGGAAGGTTTTATCTATCCTATCCATTTGACTCAATGGGTGTCAAATCCTGTGTCGATCAATAAAAAACAAGGCATGATTTGTGTATGTACCGACTTCCGTCATTTGAACAAGGCATGTCCAAAAGATAATTTTCCAACACCGTTCATCGACCAGATCATTGATGAATGTGTTGGTTGTGAAGCCTTTTCTTTCATGGACGGCTTTTTGGGATGTAATCAAATCCAAATCAAACCCATAGACCAACACAAAATGGAATTCATTTGTCCTTGGGGTACATTCGCATATCGTAAGATGCCTTTTGGTCTTAAAAATGATGGAGCCACATTCCAGTGGGCCATGTCTTTTTCTTTTCGTGACCTCAAGCATATAGTTGAGGCCTACCTAGATGATTTATCATCACGATCTCGCAAGAGAACGGATCATCCCACACACCTTCGACTAATCTTCGAACGTTTTCACTACTTTAGGATTCGCTTGAATCCAAGCAAGTGCAACTTCTACGTAACATCAAGACGTTTGTTAGGTTTCATCATATCAACAATAGGGATCATGTTCGATCCACTCAAGGTGGAGGAAATAATCCAGTTGCCCCCCCCCACGCACAATTCTTCAACTTCAGAGTCTACAAGGCAAGGCGAACTTTTTACGACGCTTCATCGCCAACTATGCTGAAAACACCAAGGGCTTTATGCACTTGCTGAAGAAAGACATTCCTTTTTACTGGGAGGATGCCACTTAGTGCTCTTTCAATGCATTAAAACATGCCCTCACAACGGCCCCTCTACTACAGCCACCTAACTATAACAAAGATTTCTTATTATATCTGGCTGCCGCAGAGTCAACCATTGGCATGGTTTTAGTATAGGAAGATGTTTTTTTCTCAGAATAAGTGATCTATTACCTGAGCCGAGGCCTCATAGGACCCAAACTCAATTATTCTCATATCGAAAAAATTGCGTTGGCAGCAGTTCATGCTGTTCAACATTTCCATCATTATGTTCTATTTTGCAAGACCACCATCATTACTGTCATGAATCTGTTTCAGTACATGTTGACACGATGGGTTATAGGCAGAAAAATTAGTAGATGGATAGTCATCCTCCAGGAGTTTGACTTAGACTTCATTTCAACAAAGTCCAAAAAGTCATTGGTCTTCGCAGAGCTTATTTTGAAACTTCCGGTTGAGTCAGGTGACGTTGTGCCTGAAGAATCGCCTATCCGGGGAGATATTTTTTTGATCACATCTTTAGATCCCTGGCACGGAGATATACTTATCTATATCCAGACTCTGAAGTGCCCCACTTCTTCTTCTCGTGATGAGCGTCGATGTATACACCATCAGGCTAAGAATTATCTTATACTCAATGATACGTTGTATCAGAAGGGTGTAGACTGCATCTTATGTCGATGTCTCACACATGAGGAGGCCGTTATCGTGCTCAATGATTGCCATACCGAAGATTTTGATGGTCATTTGTCTAGGTTGGAAACAGCCCAAAAGATTCTACGAGTAGGTTACTTTTGGTCGACACTTATTAAAGATTGTATAGAATCGGCCAAGAAGTGCCATCCGTGCCAAATCTTCTCTCGAAAGATGAGGGCACACCCCGCTCCCATGTTTCCTGTCATCACAGTTGGTCCCTTCACCAAGTGGGGGATTGATTACACCACTTGAAACCCCCCTTCAGCAAGGGGGCACCGCTATATCATCGTAGCTATAGACTACTTCACTAAGTGGGTTGAAGCTATGCCAATGTTTAAAGATGATGGAGAGATTGCAGCTCTCTTTTTATTCAACCAAATTATAGCAAGGTTCGGTGTCCCAAGGGAGATTGTTACTGACCATGGCAGTCACTTTCAGAACAAAATGATGACAAAATTAACATCAAAGCTTAGGTTACGGCAAGAGCATTCAAATGCCAATGGGTAGGTAGAAGCTATAAAAAAAACTCTTAAGACTAGTCTACAGCGAATTATCAACTTAGCTAAGTCAAATTGGCATTTGATGTTATACTCGGCATTATGGGCTTACTGAACATATGTTAAGACTGCAATCATTTTCTCACCTTTTCAACTCGTTTATGGGTTGGAGGCAGTCTTGCCCATCGAATGTCATATCTCATCTCTAAAATTGGAAGTACAATTATTGTCGGACACTTCTCCACTTGAAGAATGGTTAGTACACCTTGAGAAGCTCAATGAGAAGCGTCATGATGCAGCCCTGGCCAACGAGGTTCACAAACATAAGGTCAAGTGTCAGTATGATAGGTTCGTTCGTCATTGGATTTTCTCTGAAGGCGACCTTGTCCTAGTCTATGACCAAGATAAGGACCCCCTAGGGGCAGGAAAATTCAAACCCATGTGGTTTGGACCCTTCATCATAAAAGAGGTATTAAAAAAGGGCGCTTATCGTCTGGTTGATTTTGAAGGGAATGCTCAGAGCCTAGAAATGGGCTCTACCTCAAGAAGTATTTCTCATAGGCAGGTCACTGTGGGTAACTTTTTGTAACATATGTATAGTCTTTGTACTATTACTTTTTAGTTTCTTTTAAATGTTATGGACGTGTCATCGATGTTATATTTCGTCAATATGGCAGATGTCACATGATTCTGAGGTGTTCGTTGGGTATGCAGACGGTGTTATTCGGCACACTCGGAGGCTTTCCTCCACAACTTGGGTAATCTTTACACCTCAGGGCCAGTTGTTATCTTCCGGAGGTATATGCATAGGTGACACCATAAATAATGTCGCCAAGTATAGTGCAGTTATTGATTTGCTTCATGACGCCTTGTCATTGGGTATCTCTCATCTCCGGGTCTATCTCGACACTCAACTAGTTGTGTCTCAGCTAAATAGAGTATTCTGAGTTCATGATCCAACCTTACACCAATGATTCCTTAGGGTATGTCTCTTAGAACAAAACTTTGATTATATTACATATTTTCATATTCCTAGGAGATTAAACCAAATTACAGATACTCTAGCTAATCAAATTTTATATTGGCATCTTGCACACATATGAAAGAACATTGATATAAACATGTAAATACATTTTTTCACATGTGATCCATAAGAAACAAAATATCAAAAAACCATATATAACATCATAAAGTAACAAGAGTACATAGATGGATGAAAACGCCTCAAAAATAGGACCAATAACGAGTCATAGGGCTTATGCCCTCAAAAAATATATACAAGTAATGCTCGTGGCATGTAAAAAGTCTAAATAGGTTTAGGGCCTATGGGCCCTATTATATTGGTACACGGCATGGGCTAAACACCTAAACAATCGGACCCATGTCTAAGGTGCCCCCACTACATGAGGTTGCATGGATGGTGGCAGGTCCTCTATCTCTGCCATCGGGACTGTGTGAGTGAGTGCAGTAAAGTTCTGCTCAACTCATCTAAGTACCCTCTCAGCCTTACCAACTAGGAGGTTTCCTGCTACTGTTGGTCCCCTGGCAGCGACAGCTGCAGCTTCTGGCCGAGGACGACGCTTGTTCCGTGCATAATCGGCAGGTTGCACGGGTCCCACATCTGCATGCAACAAATGTATATATGTCAAATAATCTGGCATATAAAAAATATATATATAACAAAAATGACATAAAAATTACATATACAACAAAAAAAAAAAACTACAAAGGTGGAGACTTACCCATCTCCCCTCGTTCCTCACCAGGAGGCATGGGTATCTCAGGATCTCTAGAAAAGTCTATCCCTGCATATGGGTAATCCTTGATCATAGGGATCTGTCGTGACATCCATGCAAAAATTTCATCATCGGAGGACTCGTTGGTCCTTCCACCACCCTTTCGCAACAGTAATACTACCCATCTACACACTACAGGAAAATAGGCCTAATGTCCTCGTACCACTTCCCGAGGACTAAAGCTCATAACTCTCTCAAAAAAGAATGAATACAAAATCATCCCGAACCCAAAGTTCCTCTGTGTTTGTTGACAACAATCTGTCAATTTCCTCTTCATACACTCCAGCAGTGTGGTAATCCAGTCAAAAATTTGTGCATTCAAGCACTGGATAGCACAATTCATCTGTGTGCGAGACGCCTGATGCATGTCTGTTGAACCGGTAATCCACCCAATAAGTAATAATATCGCTTGCAGTGATAGGTCAGTGATCTTACTTATGGGCAACTAGGAGCTCAAACAGTTTGTCCCAACCTCACAGTGCAGGGCTATCAGTTCCGATATGTTAAGCGGCCCCAATGGAGACGTCCTAAAATTGACTGGTTCCCCTCTCCTTGAGAGGCCAGTCAAAAAGTAGATATCCTCAGTGGTGGGCACCAGTGATTGCCCCACTAGCATGAAGGCCTCTGCATCAGGGTGCCAGTAGTCAACCAAGGCATTCAGTAGCCTCAGTTGCGCTCGCATAAACGAACATAGGAAGAACTTAAGAAAACCACATTGCATCAATGTGGCCATGAAATTCAGATCTCCCGCAACCAACTCACTAATTGCTTCATGCTCCCTTTCCCTCCAGTGGACATACATCCTGCCAACACAACAAAGTTCAGGAGGTTTAGTAAGGGTTGTTTGGTTCTTTTATCTATAAAGGGAGGTCTACGTGTGTTTTCTAGGTGACAGTCACGTGTACACATAGGCAGGTTTTACTCTGCCAGAGTGTACACGCAGCCTGTCCAGAGACAGCCCACGTGGACCTAGGGTCAACCTTTTAAAGGTCGATGCCCACCCAAAAAAAAAACTCAAAAGAAAAATTAAAGAATTGAATAGCTAGATAGGGGAGTTTGTACTTACTTGTTCCAAGAGGAAGTTTGTTTCATCAATTATAGCTCCCGAAATCACCATTTTTATCAAAGGGCATCTTTTGGCTCCAGAGTCAATTTCCAAATCAGCAATGGTGATAATGAGCTGCCATCTTCTATTTATAGACTTTTTGGCCTCTTTTTGTCACGTTTTTGGCCTCCCTTATCATTTTCTTTATACCAAAAACCATTTAGATTGATTTAGGAGTTATATGGGAGGGATTTGATCGGGTATTGGGACACTTTTTTTTATTTTTGAGGAAATTTTGGCGGTCCATGAAATTTTTTCCAAGAATCAATTTGAGCATATAGGTTAGGTTATTACCCCAACTTTTGTGTCTCGTTGTCTTTTCCTCTGCCATAGGATCGATCCCATCAAGTTGTGACACGAAACCATCATATCTTATTTAGAAGTGTTGCAACTTGACGGTAGAGCTTACCAGAACATGGATTCCCTAGGTAGGTCCTGGATGCATTATGGTGTCCATGTCGTCTCTAAAACACTGTAGGCTTAGGAGTCCTTATAGTCTTTCCTGAATATGAGTTTGAGCCTCATTTGCATGATTCTTCTTCACTCTTGATCTCACCCTCAGGACTCCCAAAAAATAACGGGTCTTCTTTTAAGCCCTTTTCAGACCCTCTAAACATGAAAATATTGTCGAGCGATCTTGTGGCCTTTCACGCTTGTTAAACTAAAATTTGAATTCACATCTATTCGGCAGTAGTTTACCCCTTTTTTGGTCAGACGGTCAACTGTATGAACAAAGGTATACTCTATGGAACTTCATCTCTATAGAAGAGTACTCTCAGGTATAATTTTATCCCTTTTTCGGGCCTAAGGGACTAAACTTACGAAAAAGGAACCCCCACGGAGTCCATAGTTAAGCTCTTTTCAGACTCCCTAAAATTGAAAAGATCGTCGAGTGACTTTATTCTTTCACACTCGTTAAATTGGTCCAGAAGAATATCCCTGATGGAGTCCATAGATAAGATTTTTTCAGACTCTTTAAAAATGAAAAAATAGCCGAGTGATATTGTCCTTGTCACACTGGTTAAAATGGTTTTGAATCAACGTCTAATCGGTGCTAGTTTACCCTTTTTCGAACCGACTAGACTATCTTCGAAAAAGGTACCCCAATGGAGTCTCCTTTTATGTTTTTTCAGACTCTCTAAATATGAAAAACCACCGAGTTTACCTTCTCTGGGATCGTTAAACTTACATTGAAGGACGTTACCATTGTGTGTTTTGTTAACCACGTTTGCATACCTTATACATCAGCCTTATAACAGTTTTCTTCTGCGTCTTAACACCTTTGGCCCCCGGAGGATTTTTCCTGGGTATCATTCTACTAGAACATCAGTTTTGTCCTTGTGCCTTGAACTTGTATGTTTGAAACACTTGTTCCTCCATTGTAACGTAATATTCCTTTATTCTTTTTTCCACAATTATAGAAAAGAACAGAAAAATCAAATATACCCCAAAAAGAGGAAGGGAAAAGTATTTTCTTTATTGGCAGCATAATGAGTCGCCCTTGGATAAAGCACATCTGTCTGTTTGTTCATCAGACTATGGGATGTAGTACGACCATAGGAAGATTTTATCTCTATATAGAGTTGTGTCCTCCACCATTTGGTTATCCTTCCAAACATATGGAGAGTTTGTGTTGCCTCCTGCTTCGTAGACTTATGATTAACATACATGCTACCTGAGTCTCATCATTTGTCGTGCTATTTTCCAAGGGAATTTTGTCACCAAGCCTGAGTCATCCCCTCTACAATATGTCTCTTGTCCTCATACCCAACCATCCTGAACATCCAATCAAGTCCTTGCTCGAAATCACTAAAGTCGTTAGTCTGATCATCAAGATTATCAAGTCCATGACCAATGAGTCGTCGAAGACCTCTAGGCAGTGCAGTCATACACTCATATTACACTCCTACCCGATTTTTGAAGATTTTTAAGTTGTTGCTCAAGCTCTGAAGATCTCATCTCCAGCCATCAGGCCGAATCAACTTCTGGAAGATGGACACTCGATATGTATATCTTTCTGATTTTGAGATGTAGCTTCGTTGTGTATTGTTCACGGCTACTCTTTATAGTTATTTGACATGGATATATAGTGTATTTGATTGGTATCCATGGTTCTATTTTATCTCTAGCATGGGTATGCCCACCTTGGTGAGACATTTGTTATTTTGCAGACGACACCTCCTTGTTCCTGATCCTTGGGCTCAATCGTTCGGCACATCAGTAAAGATTGGTAATGTATTTCAGCCATCAGATGCTCTTCTGACCTCACACATTAGAGGGCATCTGTTATAACCCTAAATTGCACCAAACATGCTTACCTGGCATCAGGCCAACTCATATCCCTTCTTTGCCAAAGCACTATTGAACAACTCTTTGAAAATTCTCTTTTATAAAGGCCCACGTGCCCTAATCCATTGTTGCACACGTGTACATGTTGGTTGACCCAAAACAGCCCACATGGACCAAAAAAAGCACGAAAAAATGAAAGTTGTCGATGGAGCACAAAATCTATGGGTGAGTTAACTGAAACTACCGGCCATGCATGGTCGAGGGTTCGTCCAAATACATAGCTCCTTCTAGCCTATAAAAGAAGGGGTAGGGGTCCCATTTGGAAGAGGAAAAATATAGCAAAGAAACTTTGCCCATTTACATATTCCCATTGTCCCAACCCTTTAGCCTTTCCTTGTGCCAAAGGAGATTCAAAGCAAAGAAGTTGAAGGATAGAAGAAGAAGAGCCTAGGATCAGGTTCAAGGAGCGGTGGCTGGTCTCAACTTTTGTAAGTTGACTCATTCAAAGTAATAAAGAAAGTGCTTTTCCCGTCCCAATTCATGAACTGTTTATAGTTTGATCAGTATATGTTTGGATTTCTAACCCATTAGTATATAAGTAGTATGTATGCATAGTTGTTGCTTGTCTTGGATACAGGTTATCTTTGGAAGAAGTATTGTGAACAAGTAATCAAGCACAACAGAGGATCGACATCAAACATCGAGACTGAGGTAGGTTGATCTTTCCATGAATTTATTAAGAAAGGGGATTTAAATCTAGGGATGAAGGTAGAAAGTAATTTCTCTTCAGTCATATCTGCATGCAAAGTCTGAATTCTATTTGCTAGTCCGTAGGGATATTTTCCCAACAACAATCCCTAGGGTGGGGGTGAACCATGGTAAACCTGTGCGTTGTGCTCGGTGCCTCGACCTAAAGTGTTTGTCTCTTTCCATGTGTTGTGCTTTGATATGATTATGCTATGTGCTTTGTTATGATATGCTTAGATAGATCTACTTTTCTTTGTGCTTCTTAGATGTATGGATGTAGATCTGACATATATGAAAGTGTTGAGTGCTAGACCTATTTTGTTGTTGCTAAGTGCTAACTTAACCTAGATCTAAGTGAATGTTGCAGTACTATGTTCCATCTACGGAGTTCCATGAGAGTTAAATACTGATGAATGATCTATGCTAAAGTGTTTTCTAAGTACTAGAATCACATATATGTGTCCCAACTAAGGATGTGGACACCTGAGTCTTGCAACCACCCCTGCCTCTACCTCAGGTGAGACTTCATCTGCTTCGCAGGTGTTGCTGAAAGGGTCGGTAGTCAAGGGTTTTTTGGTGCATTGTTGAAGCGTTGAACCCTAGGTCTACCCCTGTACCAACAAATGGTTCTATTGTCGAGACGTGAAACTGTGATTGTTGGGAACTGAGGAAGAAGAAGCTTTGTGCAGAAATTTCATCCTGAAATTGTAAAAGCTCTGTGCATGGACCTATGCCCTAGTGCGCAGTGATCCACTTGATCTGAAAATCTCTGTGTTGAAGAAGGAAGGATAGATCTAAAGAAAAGAATTCAGATATGAACTCGTTGTTCTCTAAGAAAGGTTAAAGTGGAAGTTTCTAAGTCATATCTATAGAAAGAGGTAAGATCTGTAAGATCTGTGCTCTCATAAAGGTAAGAATAGTTAAATGTTTCTAGATCTGGAAGCTTTGTAATCTGTAGAAGTAAAAGAAGTGAAATTTTTTGTTTCTAAAGTATGGATTTAGGTATGCTTGATATATTTTTCCCTAGCTTGAAAACTAGGGCATTGTTAGATGAAAGAACGTTTGATATGAATCGATCTGATAAGAATAATGAAAGATATGTTATACCTATGCATAGAAAGAATTTTTGGACTAACCAATGGATGCGGGATCCTAGAAAGAAATTTTTGCAGGATAACCATTATGATCCTAGCGCACAGTACAAGAAAAGTTGGGGATCATGGAAGTGAAAGCAAGGATTAACTCTTTGTTACAATTGCAGAAGACCAGGACATCTTGCTAAGGAATGCCCTGGGAGAAACCCTAGTTGCCTCTGTTGTAAGGCTATGGACCATGAAGTACTGGATTGCCCTATAATGATTACTAGACTTGAAAAGCTAAATATGGAGCAGGGTCAAGAGACTAAGATTATAGAAGAACCCCAGAAAGAATTAGAGATTATGTTACTGAAAATGAAAGAAACCCTGGATGAACATAAAGATGCCATTTTGTCAGAAATCTTCAAATGAAAGGAGAAAATCGAAGTAAGAATAGGAGACTTCGACATCGACTGTTCTCTAGATGAGGGAACACAGATGAACATTATGACAGAAATTACTTGGGAAACCCTAGGAAGGCCTGCTATGGTTCCTTCACTAGGAAGAATAGGGTTGTTTAAAGGAAAAATGGTAACCCTATGTGGCAGAATTACCTAGATAGCTATGAGTACCCATCGATATTTGACAGAGGAAGAGTTCAAACTCATTAGATTTATTGAGGACTGTGCTCCATTTCCAGCTTTGTTAGGAAAGATCTGGATTGAAAAAGACCAGATCTGGAGGAAAGAATAAAAGGAAGCCTTAGAATAGAAGAAGCAAGAACTCATGGAATTTATGACTAGAAGTATCGCCTACTTGATGGAAGAACAAGAAAACAGATCTCAGTTGTTGAATACCAGGGACCTAGATGTCAAATATATAAGAGAATTAGAGGAATAAAAGAAGACCAAAGTACCTAATCCATATGATGAAGGAGTATTACCCTTGGAACTGAAGAAAGGACCTCAGCAGCGCGAAGTGACTATGTCAAGAGAAGATAAGACTCAGAATGGAAAAAGGATGATCGAGATGAAGCTCACTGGGAATAAGGCTAGGAAGCTAAGTAAGAAGAGGGGAAAGATTGAAAAGTTACATAAGGTTCCAGAGGAAACTTCACAGAAAGAAAAATCAAAAGAATTAAGCTTCGCTGAGATATTAGAACAATGACATCTGACACTTCACCATGGTGTAGCAATATAGCTGTTGGACCGATATACCCACTCGACTTCCGCCCCGAACGGATAGAAAATCATTAAAGGATCACCACCAAATTGTTGGACAGCGCCATAATGGATGGATCAACATTCACGAAAGATTCATACCCATTGCAACCAAACCGTTGATAAATTTCCTATTTAGCTCGTCGCATCACGCATGAAGAACACTTTTTCCAACTGAGAACTCGAATCTCACAGAACTCATAATTGTATACAGTGATCATTGCAAGAAGATCATTCACCCGATTGCAGTGTTTCGATATCATAATGACCCCACTTATCTTTCTCGAGTGCGTATGTCCGACGAGCTCACCACGCTTGAGGAATCAATCACAGAATTCCTGCTCAATTTAATGACTAAGAGAGTCATATTGAAAAGAAGACTGTCCATAGGATTCCAAGCCTCATTGATGAGAGGAGTGCAAGATTCCCCATCAACTTCTCAAGCTAGAACATCTCGAGTCGGCACAGAGAGGAGAACTAAGCATAAGGACGACATAGCCAATGAAAAGTTAGTGTCATCCATTCTACCAGCTTACATACTCCCTCTGAGAAGTGAGATTAACAGGGACAGTGTCCCTAGAGATTTTGAATATACCCTAGTAATTTCATATTTACCGAAGGGAGTACGCACCTACCGCGCAGATCAAGACAAGGTTACAGCGTTGAAGTTTTGCGACTTCAACCTGGGGGACCGTAAAGTTTATAGAATTCTTTCCTCTTATAAGTAATTGACACAAACTAAGGGCAAGAACATGAAGCTCATCCCGTAGCAATGGACAATGAACCTCACACATTCTACTCTGCTAAACGTTATGAAAATACTGCACTTCGGTAGACACCAGGAGGTGAATTCTTGTGTAAAGTTACTGCTAGCAAGTTACCATGGAGGATACCTATGGTTATATCACCGCATAATTGTTGATCCAGCACTAATAAATAGGATCATTGGGCTTAGCATACAGGGCCCTGATCCCCATGAGTAGTATCCTGGAAACACTGCAGACCATGTTCTTGCGCAAAAGACAAAAGAGGACTATGGCGATGTTGAGAAATATGTGAGAGGCTACAAGGTAGCTTCTATTTAAAGTGGTGCAGTGCACCTCGCATGCCAACTAATCGCAGGGAAGTTGGTACATAATAATCGACCAA
This sequence comes from Picea glauca, assembly GCA_000966675.3. Taxonomy (NCBI): domain Eukaryota; kingdom Viridiplantae; phylum Streptophyta; class Pinopsida; order Pinales; family Pinaceae; genus Picea; species Picea glauca. Next base: position 754,885 of record JZKD02S0516310.1, read on the forward strand.
CACAAGTATCAGGCTTCGTAGTTGACCTCATAGGAAAGTGCGTAGGGGGATTACAAATGAACTAGGTGAAGTACCTGGTGAATCAACTGGAGATTGACTACAGAGAAGCTCAAAATCAGGGGCATGAATTCCATTTTAGTTGTCTCCTGATACTAATCTCCTTTGTTGCATGGGAGCTACCAGAAGGCGCAACTTTCCTGGACCTTGACCCTTTTGAGCCACTAGCTACGAAGTTTAGTACCTTGAGGTACTTGAACGACATGAGCAAGCAATGGCAATCAAATGTCATTTTCCACGTATATTATAATCAACTAAAAGAAATCATAAGGAGTGAACCTCGCATAACCCCAAACACTTTACAGAGGTTCCGACCTCTGATAAAGTTCAACGCAGACCGCCATTTTATATACCTAACCCCACGCGCTGATGAGAACCAAGAACAAATCCAGTCCTACTATAAGCTGACAGAAGAAGACCTGGAAGAGATCAACAAGGAGTGGTCGACAAACCTCCTTGTTTCAGCAGACCCCGCAGAAATTTTAGACATCGACAGCCCAGAAGTTTCACAAGATACACCTGGGCCATGTAGAACAAAGAAGACAAAGGATATGAAGAAGCTCGAAGAGGCTCAAGATATAGATAGCATATCTGTAAGGATGACTTCCATTACGCCAGATGAAGAAGGTGCAAAATATGAGCAACATCAAGTCGAAGTACCGCCACCCAGGGACGAAGAAGACTCATCCAAGAAAAGGAAGGTTTCACCTCTGAAGTCTTCCTCCAAAAAGAAACCAAGAACCCCTATAACTAAGATAAAAACTTCCCTCACATTGGATGACTCTGATTTCATTGTTGTAGTGGTCAATGATGCTTCAAAGGAAATAATAGAGAAGCAGGAACAAATGTATAGCTAGATTGAGATCATGCTCCAAGGAGTACAACAAGCACTCTAGTCTATCCGAGCAATCTCTACTACACCTATGCCAGAAGGAACAGAAGAAGAAGGATATGAATCAGTCCATCTCTGCAAGATTGTTGATACAGTCGAAGTACGCCTTCGATGTGATCAGGAAGAAAAAGTGCAGGTCACCCAGGCCCTCAAGAAGGCACAAGAATAAATTATTGAGCAATGTCAAGCAACGCAACAAGAGAAGAATGCTCTCCAAGAAAAATTTGAAGAAGATCGAGTGAAGGTCCAAAAAGAGAAAGAGCAGTTGTTTTTGAAGAAGATCGGAATTGAAGACGCAGTCAACAGAGCGTTTCACTCTGTGACCAAATTAGAGCAGAAGGTCGGAGAGCCCATAGAGTGTCAAGTGATGAAGTTGGCTGAAGTTATTCATCAGCTTCAACAAAGGGTCATGGAATTAGATCTCCAGACCATACCACAGAATCCACAAGAAGTGCGGGACCAGTGAGAATTGGATGCTCAGAGTGCAGTCGAGAGGATTAGAAAACTTGTTGTAGAATACAGACAACTAAGTAACAAAAGCGCACAGATATATGAGCAATTATCTGAAGACCCAGAGTTGAAGAAACTGGAGTTCCAACTCTAGGAAGCGAAGCAACACACAGATACAGTACAGGCGTAGCTCAAGCTCCTATCACCTATTGATAAGATGAAATAGATCCCAGGAACAACGAACTTCCCAACAAATTGTCCTTACCATGCAGAACAGAGTGATAGAAGTCACCTAGAAACTCCAACCAAGCCATGAGGAGGCCTATATACTATTTGAATAAATTGAAGACCAAGGAACACTACTAGAACAAGTAGTTGTTACAGTTGAGAAACAACTGGAAGGGCCTATCAGTGAATCGATTGTTTAGGATTTTGTTGAGGAGGAAGAAGTAGCACAGAGACAAGTCTAAGAAGCTCAAGCCAAGATCAAGACCTTTGAGGCAACTTTACCCAGATCTAAGTGACTCGGGACGAGTCATAGGTGAGTGTTTGGGGCCTATTGGCCCTTGACCAAGTTTTGAGGAAACACTTGGTCATATTTGACTATTTTTGGAACTTCAACAGCTTGTCAAAGATGGAGTGCAACACGAGGTGAAGATCGTGGAAGCTAGACCCCTTTCATGGGTCCTTTTTGGGTTTTGGGGGATAGTGTAATGGGTATGGGATGTCGACCCATGGGTTTACCTATGTTTAGGCCTATTTTGTAAAGTATAAATAAGTAGTTAGGCAATGTAAGAGGAGGAGGGGGGATAAGCTAAGTATTATTAAAGGCTTTGTGTATAATTTTTGACTGACTTCCAGAGTTGAATGCAAGTGTTGTAAGTGTTGAGTGCATGGATTGTAAGAAGGCTCTATGCTATATATACTCGAGGAAGGAGGATCAGGCAAGGTTCGCATAGATCTCATGTCCTATGTGGAGTACAATTTTAAGCTCTGTGTTGTAATCAGGTTGACCAAAGCTAATAAAGAAGAATAAGATTTTGTGGATGTATCCCCAGGGTGGGGGTGAACCACGGTAAACCTGTGTGTTGTGCTCGATGCCTCGACCTAATGTGTTTGTCTCTTTCCATGTGTTGTTCTTTGATATGATTATGTTATGTGCTTTGCTATGATATACTTAGATAGACCTACTTTGCTTTGTCCTTCTTAGATGTATGGATGTAGATCTGACATATATGAAAGTGTTGAGTGCTAGACCTATTTTGCTATTTCTAAGTGCTAACTTAACCTAGATCTAAGTGAATGTTGTGGTACTCTGCACCATCTGTGGAGTGCCATGAGGGTTAAATATTGATGAATGTTCTATGCTAAAGTGTTTTCTAAGTGTTAGAATCACAGATCTGTGCCCCAGCTAAGGTTGCAGACACCCGAGTCTTGCAACCACCCCTGCCTCTACCTCAGGTGAGACTTCATATGCTTCACAAGTGTTGCCGAAAGGGTCAGTAATCAGGGTGTTGTTGGTGTGTTGTCGAAGTGTTGAACCTTGAGTCTTCCCCTGTGCCAACACATTGCCTGAATCTATGTCTATTCATAATGTATTCCATGTATCCTTGCTAAAGAAATATATACCTGATGTTAATCATGTTATTGATTGGAATGTGATTCAGGTGGAGCAAGAAGGCGCTTTTCAAGTGTGTCCAATGCGTATTCTGGACCGAAAAATCAAACAGCTCCAGAATCGATCCATAGGGCTTGTACAGGTCCAATGGACTTGGTATGGTCCTGAGGATGCTACTTGGGAGCATGAGGATGAAATTCAGGCATAATACCCACATCTTTTTTAGGAGTTTGATATTTAGATGTACATGGGTACATGATGCACTAAGGACAATGCATAAATAAGGGGAGGGGATTGTAATATCCCTAAGGCCGAACCCAATTGAAAATGTAAATACATATGTACATAAGTTGGTGAACGGATTTGATATCATTTTGGTGTGCACGTTTCATGGCATAGTGCGCACATGTACTGCACAGTAAAATGAAGAACTGTGCACATTATGGGATACCACGTGTAGCATCTTAAGTGTGTGCGATGTAGAGGCCAAGAAGCCTTGTGTATCTGATATTTTTTATAGGCTGGTGAGCCAGTATTATAAGCTAGGATGCTTATATTTTGATAAGTCCAGAGAGCTTAGATGTTAAAGGCCAGTGCGCCTATTTTTGTACATATCTCATATTTAATATAAAATACATCATTGCACACAGACCGACCACAATAAAAGAGATGGGGGACTAAACTCCACTAGTTAGGGAAAGGGAAGGGGCTAAGCTAAAGAATATTATATTAATATTTCTTAAATCATAAAGTATGGATAATTATGTTATCCTAAGTTCTAAGTTGGGGCCAAGTGGGCCAAAGTAGCTTCCAACATGACAAGTGTCAAGTTGGGGGCATGTATACATATTGTTGGACTTAGTTCATTTCGGGGATCTCCATCGGGGGGGACCATCATCTTTCCTTGATTCATCCATCACTGAGATATACAGTCAACCATCCATGAATATTGGTGGCCATTGAATTATCATTTGTATCTTCATGACTTTACCTAAACCCGTATCCAGAGCCTTCTGTTGGGTAACTATTAGCTTGGGAGTGGGATTGAAGAAGCAGGTTTTCAAGACCATGGGATATTGAAGAAGCAGATTGTCAGGACCATGGGATGTTGAAGAGGCAGGTTATCAGGCCCATGAGAAATTGTCTGGGTGAGAGAATTGTTGGGGATTGATTTCCAAAGGTGTTGAACTATAGTTGCAGGGCTCGGAGCCTGCCTATCCGGCCTATTATTGAAGCCCTAGAAGGGAAGTGGGGAAGACGAGGGACTTTTGAGTAGAGAAGGGGAACACTTCTTTGGGTGGGACAGGCATGTGGGGAATGAGGAACTATAGGCTATTAGTTGAGTGAGCACCTGAGACAGAGTCTTTCCTATTGTTCATGAGCCTTTAGCCTGGTTAGGAACCCTTTATTCGGGTGGAGTTTAGTCCCTTCTCAGGGGTGACTCACTATTGAGAGTGATGAATAGTGTGGTCTAAGGTTGGGAGGTTCGTGGAAGGTCTGCACGCAGTTGGTGATATTCTCGAAAAGATAAGTGTCAATTGTGTGATTAATTTACATGTTGCATTGTTATTCACATGTTATTTTTATGGGTTTATCCTATGCATGATTATAGCTATATGTATGCTTATGGGTATTTCATGTATATGTTTACTGCTATTCAGTGTGAATCCAAGAATTTACATAGCGTATTTGTATGTTCACATTTTATATATATTAAGCTTCCGCAAGAGTTTTGTGTGTGCATATGTTCTAATTGCATGCAGTTAGAAAATTATATGAGACTTAACTTAGTTAGGATGCTAAGTATGTTATAGTACATTATGCACAGAGAACGGATGTGTTCTCCGCTGTAGCGTGGCCCGACATGAATGGTCGGGGACATTACAAATGGGTATCTGAGCATGAAAGAGTGTTCAGGAGTAGCATGGCCTAGCCCATTGAAGGCTGGGAATGTTACAAAGATGGTTTCAGAGCTAAGTAAAGCTTCTGAGTGGTTTTTCCCCAGATTCTGTGAGGTTGGGGATGCTACAATTATAGGACAATAAAATACTTCATGGTCCATATCTTTACAACAAATACAACTAGGTCTTCTCCTAGGGAATTCCTTAGCAAGATGACAGTGGGTTAATCCTCTCTTTAGTTTAAATGATCCCCAACCTTTTCTGTACTGCGCACTAGGATCATGGTATCTAACCTACAAAAAAATCTTTCTAGGATATTGCATACACTTATTAGTCCAAATATCCTTTCTATGCAGAGATATAACATATTTTTCACTATTCTTATCAGATCTACTCATATCAAATCTTCTTTCATCTATTAATCCCTAGTTTTCAAGCTAGGACATAATCTATCAAACATACCTACATTCATACTTTTGAAACAAAAACTTCCACTAATCTTACTTCTACAAAGCATAAAGCTTTCAGATCTAGAAAATTTTCACTATTCTTACCTTTTTCAGAGCACAGAGATTTCAGATCTTACCTCGTTTAATCAATAATTCTCACTTTTACCTTTCTTAGGGCACAAAGATTTTGGATATTACCTCTTTTATTCAGATCGGTTTTATTTTCCTTAGCACAGAAATTTCCAAACTAGTATAGTACTACGTACTAGAGAAATAGATCTACACACAGATATTTCACAACTTTAGATCAGATCTCTGGACAAAGCTTCTTCTTCCTCAGTTCCCAGCAATCACAGTTTCAGTTCCCAACAATAACAATTTCAGTCCCCAACAATCACAGTTTCAGTCTCGACAATAGAACCATTTGTTAGCACAGGGGAAGACCCAGGGTTCAATGCTAAAACAACACACCAAAAAAACCCTAACTACCGACCCTTTCAGAAACACTTGCGAAGAAGATGAAGTCTAACCCAAGCTAGAGGTAGGGGTGGTTGCAGGACTCAGATGTTTTTAACCTTAGCTGGGACATATATCTATGATTATAACACTAAATAGAGCACTTAGCAGTTAACATTCATCAATACTTGACCAATATCTACTTCGTAGATAAAACAGAGCATCACAACATTCACCTAGATCTAATGTATATCAACACTTTATTATAAATAGGTAGATTAGATCTAGCAGATCAAGCACTAAGAACATTCATAGATATTAGATCTAACATTCTTACGCATCATTAGCACAAAGCATAAGTATATTTGTCTATCTCTATCAAAGCACTTATCTAGAGAATACATAAACACATCACGACAAAGCATAAAGCAAGACAACATAGTATTTATGTGGTTCAACCCCAACCTAGGGCTACGTCCACCAAATATTCTTCTTTATTGTCTTTAGTTAATCGATTACAAGCACAGAGCCACCAAAATCCAACTCCACCTAGGACAAGAGATCTGTGCACCTCGCTAGATCCTCCCTCCTCACATTATAGCACAAAGCCATCCATATTCTATTACAACCACTTGCACTTAGCTCTGTAAGCCTCTCCCAATTATGCACAAAGCACTTACAAACCACGATGGCCCTTATCACTTAGCTTATCAACCTTTTATCACATAGATACCTATTATTGGACTAATCAGTAGGTGCGGACACTAACAGATCTCTCTAGATCTGCCAGGATCTAGAACAAAACAGGATAGGACATGACTCTTTCCCTAAGTTATGACCATTGAATTAGCTAGTAGGGAGGAACAAGTAACATACCTTTGTATCGATTCCTAGGGTATCTTTTGCTCCCACTTTGCTTCGGTGCTCTCGTGAGGTCAAGACCAAGACAACGCAAACCAACCAAAGTGAAGACAGAAAAATATATTCAATCGTCAACTTATGTGTATGATCAAGGAATTACACAATAAAGTAAGAATGACTTTATGGGAAAAGGACATGCCGCTGTATCATATTAATCGAAATTGGAAGATACAACATGATCGCCTTGATGTCACAATCTTCCTTTGTGACTCTTGGTTCCAACACACACACTTGCTCAATCCCTACATGAAGAAGATCCAACTCCTCTTGATAGACTTGCTCGAGTCTCCAAGCTCCTGTTCAAGCTAGGTTCTTCACACAATTCCTTCACCAATTCTCCAATTAATCTTGCTTAACCTTTTCCATGAGAATCCCATCAATATATAGGAGAGGATGAGATAGTTACTTGGATGAGAATGATCCCACCAAATCAGGGAAACCAGTAAAATGATAACCATTCGAATGCCAACCCATTCTTTAGAAGATTCCCTTCTAGAACCATCGAGACTTCATCTTTTTCCAAGCTTGAGAACAAGTTCGCACCCTAGCTATGTAGAACAGTGCAAGAATTTCACACCCTAGCTGAAGGAAGCCTGTGAGAATGGGTCATTCACGCACCCTAGGATATAAGCAACCTGCGAACTCTCTTCAAAAATATGTTTTCTGGGAAGAGAAGAATATCACTTTTCTCAGGAGAAAGTTCTTGTTAGGAGCCTGAGTACACCATCATCAATACACCATCAAGATGACCAAAATCATGGGTAACAGAATGCCCCCGAAAGTATGAGGCCATAATCAGTGACAGCCGAAATACTTTGTAGACTATGTGTGTGTGTCAGAAACCAGGAGTGCACCTAATCGAAAACCTGCAAACGACCAAGCATCTGCAAAATATCATACTAATTCTGAGGTAGGCATTCCCATACTCAGATCACTAACAGATGACATTATAAGCATAGGTCATGGCCACAAATCATACACTGTGGATCCATGCCATCAAAATATAGCATAGCCACCAGGAATACACTGTGGATCTATGCAAGAAAATTCAAATTGAGATGACATAGCCACGAGACATACGAAGTGGATCTATGTGTCACAAATTATACATATTCCATCACAACCTGGACAAAGAGATGAGATCCAGGGTCTTCAATCATTGCCTGAAAGTACGAATCTAACCATGTGATTACATGTGTTGAAATCGAACATGGTAGAAACCACTCGATTACCAATCATTGATGAAATCATTAACAAGTGCGAGGGAAATCACCATTAATGTCAATGACTCCCAAGGTACACTATTGCAATCCACTGAATGTGAATGAATGAGTTGAGGTTGAACATCCGATGGAATCTTTCGATTAGGGGTCAATGATGTAAACCCACTGTCAAAAGCGAGGAAACCTGCCATTGAGGCATGCAAGTTCCAAGGTACCAAAGAATTTCTAAGTCTTATTTATGGATAATGAGTTGAAGTTGACGGAACAAAACTCGTAACAGGAGGGCCTTGATGTATCCCCCATCAATGACATGAAATGAGTAACAGATTTTGAAGGTGAAACAGAGTATGATATAAGTTGGACTGGACACAGGGAAGGCTGACAAAGAGATAATGGACAACTGCAGATGGATGACTCAATAAAGGTTTCAGATGAACTTCTCTTGAACATATGAATGACACGACCAATGATTTGGAAGCATTGACTTAGAGACAACGCAAGGTATGACCTTGTAGAAAATCGAATGAGAGACAAATGGATTTCCCAAACCGGCTTCAAATAATGAATAGGGGGGTGTCATGTTAAGGAGCGACACTTACTGCCAGTCAATATGAATACGAGAACACATCCTTTCCCAAATTTTCCCCCACCATTTCTGGCGATTACCTCTTTATTTTTACGCAAGCTTGAGGAGGATAACATATGCTTGTCGATATAAGCTCATCCTTCATATAATTCCTTCAAAGTATGTTTAACGAACCCTAGGAAGGAGTGGTTTGGTCCCATTATGGGTCTGTCGATGTTTGTTTAACGAGTCCAAAGATAGAAAAATCAAAGTTTTTTCATGATTATAGAGTCTGGAAAAACACTTAAAAGAGAACTCTCTCAGTTCCTTTTTCGTAAAATAGTCTGATGAGACTGAAGAGAGATAAATTATCACCCAAAAGACGCTTTCTTCAAATACTTTAAAAAGTGTGAAAATAACAAGGTCGCTCGGCAATATTTTCATGTTTAGAGAGTCTGAAAAGAGCTTAAAGGAGACTCCAGGGGGGTTCCTTTTTTGTATAACCTTGTTGAGCCCAAAAAAGTGATAAAAGTGTGCTCAATCGCGTTCTCATGTATTTTCGAGCATGAGAACAGATGAAGACCAAGCTCGAGGTTTTGTACAAAAACCATAAAAAACAATCAAAACATGTGATGAAGAAGAAAAAATATCTGCATCCCTGTGCATGAACATCGAAGTCGTTACGCCTACAAAAGTCGTACTCAAAAGGGCATTAGGCATTAGGTTTTAATAAATAAACAATTATAAAATCCAATAACAAATGGTAAAAGTAAATATAAAGGGGTAAAAATTCTTTTTACCATAATCATTTTAAATTTACCAATATTTGAGCCCAAAACCCCTCTTTTGCCCTTGAATTTCGACGCTCAATTGCAGGAGTTACGAGAATCCATTCGACAAACTATTTCCATCAGTGAGGTAAGATCCTTGTCCTCTACCTTTTCATGGTTTGATTTTTCATTTTCATTGGCAAAAACATAGTTTTGAGTTTGTTTTGGCGGTTAAAGTTGCGCTCAACCATTCTCACAGGCCAAACACGTGGGACCTGTGAGAATGCCTCATTCTCGCAGGTGACCCCAAAGGCACCTACGAGAACCTCGCACTGTGCCTAAAGGGCACCTGCGAGAACCGCAAAGTGGAATTTTTTTTTAAAGTTTTGCTCAATGAAAAAGATACCAAGTGTTGAATAGAGTTATTAACTTTCTTCTTATGTTTCTTATGCAGGTATTTGGCCATCACCATGGTTCTGGAATGGCGTGAAGAAGATGATTCCATTGCAGGAAATCATCCTGCCACCGTTGCCGCTTTACGAGACTGTGGTCTTCTGAAATTCTTTCATATCCCAGGTATGAGGGCCCAAGTCAGGTTATTGGAGTACCTTGTGCATATGTGGGATCCCGACCTTCAAGTATTACATGTAGGGGTCCACACATTGTCCTTGGATATCGAGGACATTTAATTCTTGATAGGACTATCATGGCGTGGGTACCACATGAGCCTGACTGGTAGAAGAGGTGGTGGGTTGCCCATGAGTGACTACTTCTGCTTGCACTGTGTTCCAGAGGCAGACAACCAAAAGCCCTCATCAATTTCATCATCCAAATCTGATTTGTAACTCTGTAATAGAACTGGTGCATATGATCACATACCTACAAACCTTCCTTAACAAGAGACTAGCATTTTC
>JZKD02S0516310.1:765150-801593 GCA_000966675.3 Picea glauca
CTCACATGGCTCTCTAGAGATACTTTCAGTATGCCATAGAGTGTACTGAGCCTCGGGCTTTTAACTAGGAAGACGCAATGCTTCGTAGCATGAAGAGGTAGTTGACCAAATGTAGGCAAGGCGACCTGAAGAAATTTGGGTATGGGTCTTTGTTAGTTTCCTTCTTCCTTGAAAGGGTTCCCTTGTTGAGGCTGCAGGTTGAGTAGGATTTACTAGCTCCAACAGATCCAAGAATGTTGAGGTGGTGTCAACTCATGGCCTGACATGTAGTTGGACCAAGTATCAAATATAATGATGTCTTCTTTAACTGGTTGCAACCACAGATGTTGATGGTCAATGATTATGCTTATGTTGGGTTGGAATTCTGAGGAGATCCGGACTTGGTCCTACCCGAGGGTGCTCAGTGGGGGGATCTTGGTAAGAAGTACACATTTTTCTTTTTAAATGTTTTTGTGAATTTTATCATATGCAAATGTTTTTTTTTTTATGTTCATCCAAGGTCTAAATACAAAATTATTTTTTGATGACACAGACATGGGGCCTTACCGACCTCCTGGTACTTCTCCTATTTAGTGACGAGGAGAGGTGGCTCCATTTCCACGATGGGACGCCGAAGATTATGAAGCAGTGGAACAAAACCTACAGGGTTTGACAGCAGACATTTAGGACATGCCTCTTGGAGAGGTTCCACGAAGTTATCAACGTCATACAGTAGGAGTGTCAGAGTCCATTGGTCGACTGCTTCGTAGGGTTGCCCGGGAAGTCATGTGTTACCATGAACGTCATCCATGACATCACTTTGTAGAAGCTATAAGCTTCAGATTTTGAAATTTTGGTCCTCGAACAGAACTTTTTTGTAAAATCTCTTTTGATCATTATATATACATACGGCTTCTACCGGTTTATCTTGTGTTGTGTGAAATTTGATGTGATTGATTTATAAATGACCCAAATGTCTGTCTAATACATAGTTATCTAATGCATCAGTTAATGTATTTAGATGTCTAGGAATATGTTGATATTCAATATAATCAAAATAACGTTCCAAGAGGTGAATTCTCAAATAAACCCGTAACAAAGTAGGACTTTGAATAGTATAGACATTACTTAACTTTAGTACTACAAGATGCAAATTGAGTCACACAACCAAATGACAGATTCTGAGCGAGATAGCATCAATCAACAATTCGATAACGGCGCTATACTCTGCAATATTGTTGGTTGCACGGCCGAGACACACACCTCGTAAAGAGACAAGTTCGTTTGTAGGGGCATAAATTGCCCATGCAGTGGAAGCAAGGTTCTGAGTACTATGGCTAGCACCATCAGTGAAGCCAATGTAGGGTAGCAAAGACTCCGACATCTGGAAATCAAACACAATGTCACATAAGGGCAGAGACCAGATAATGACAAAAGAAAGCTACAATAACACACAAGAAGTATGATACAATAAAAATATAGGTACTCGTGCACAGGTGAGCTTATGCATAGTACTTCTTCAAGTACAACCCATTTCTGGGTTCACTCAAAGAGATACCATCATAATCTACTAACTCATAAGCCCCTTTTTCTAAAATTCGTCTAAAGATATAAGGACCTCACCACATGGCTTCGAATTTTCCAGCTCCTAGCATATCTCGATCTTGTTCATAGAGGAGAACAAGATCTCATTCGGAGAAAATGCGAGGCTTGACATGTTTGTCGTATTGGGCCTTGACACATTTTTTCTGAGTTTCTATGACTAGGGTAGCATCGCATCGAGTTTTGTCTAATCGCATAAGATACAATAGACGTTCTTCCTCGGCAGAAGTATTCGGTAGGAGTTCAACATCTAGTTTTAAAGATGGTATCTCGCATTCAATCGGGAGAATGGCTTCCAAACCATATACTAACCAGAAAGGTGTAAACCCAGTAGCTGACTTAATGGATGTTCAGTAAGCCCACAATGCCGAAAACAAAATTATGTGCCAACTTGTTTTGTGAATCCCTATCATTCATCGAAGCATAGATATAAGAACTTTGTTAATTGCTTCGACTTGGCCATTGGCTTATGGGTAATAGGGTGTTGAGTTTTCATGGCAAAGACCCAACTTTTCAGTGAGTTCGAACATCATGAAGTTTCTAAAGTGCCTACCATGATCAGTGACGATAGCCTGAGGAACACCAAACGAGCTATGATGTGATTAAAAATGAATAATGTTGTGGTATTTCCAGTGTTGTCAAATGTCGGCATCGCCTCAGCCCATTTCGTAAAGTAATCTATGGCTACAATAATGTATCCATGCCCCCCGGTCGAGTGGGGGTGACATGTCATGAAATCGATTCCCCATTTCGTAAAGGGACAAACGGAGACCACAGGGTGAAGAGGAGAGGGATGTGACTATATCTTATGATTATAGGTCTAGAAAGCATGGCATTTTTGGACTGCGATTATGTAGTCCTTAAATAAATAAGGCCAAAAATACCCTGCTCATAAGTTATTCTGGGTAGTAGCATACCCAGACATATGACCACCACAGGCTCTAGAATGACAGTCATTCAAGGATTTCTCGGCTTTGTCGAACGTTAGGCAGCGTCAAAAAACTGAGTCAATCCCCTGACGATAAAGAGTATCCCCAAGGATAATATATTGACGAGCTTGGTAGCATATTCGACGTCGGTCAGTACTAGAAAAAGTTGGTTGGAAATTCTGGGTTTGGAGATCTATGATGATATCGCCATACCAAATATCATCATAGCTAATGAGGAAAAGGGATTCATCGGGTAATGAATCAGCTGCTACATTTTCTGTTTCAGAATAGGGAAAGTCGCATATCAACTCAGCAAACACTAAGGACTTCTTGGACTTGGCGCGCTCAAATTCCAAGTCAAACTCCTTGAGTATCACGATCCATTTGGAGTATTTTTCCCCTAGCAATTGACATGTGAGAATGTGTTGCATAGGGTTGCAATTAGAAATCATTGTAGTCTTGCGAGAGAGGATATAGTGTCAGAAGCATTGGATTGCTTGGACGACTGCCAAGGCCAGTTTTTCAACATGTAAATACTTGGTTTCAGTAGGCGTTAGACTTCGACTCAAGTAATAGATAACATGTTCGTCGTTAAAATCATCCTCTTGGACGAGAACCATACCAATGGTGTAATCCGAGGTTGCAAGGTAGAGGAAATAATCGTGACCGTAATCGGGGGGAAAGAGGAGTGGAGCACATGTTAGGGACAATTTCAAAGCTTCGAAAGATTTGTTTGCGATGGTATCCCATATGAAATCAAACCCCTTTTTTAGGAGCTGCGTAAATCCATGAGTTATCTCGGTGTAATTTGGGATAAAACGACGAAGAAAGTTTCCTTTCCTCTGCAAACTTTGTAACTAGTGAAGTGTAGAAGGAGGAGGGAGATTAAGGATCACCTCAACCTTTAAAGGATCTACTCTGATCCCTTGACGTGAAACAATAAAGCCTAGAAGTCGGTCGGATTCCATGCAAAAAACACACTTGTGAGGATTCACGTGTATACGGTAAAACCAACAGCAGATGAAAATGGCTCGGAGGTGGATTGGATGACCGACTTGGCACATAGAGTGAGCGGGTAAAACGTCCAGATATGGTTGCACGATGTGCTTGATATCATGGAAGGCATAATACATAGCGCATTGAAAATTTGCACCAGTGTTCATGAGACCGAAGGGAGGTTTCCGATAGGCAAAAGTTCCCCAAGGACAAGAAAAAACAGTCTTATGTTGATCCTCGGGAACAATGTTGATTTGATTATACCCAGAGAAACCATCCATCAGAGAGAAGATTTCACTTCCGACGCAATCGTCGACAATTTGATCGATGAAAGGGATTGGAAAGTTGTCTTTGGGACAAGATTTGTTGATATCCCTATAATCGACGCATATACGGATTGTGCCTTGTTTCTTGTCAATCAGGACAAGATTAGAAACCTAGTCAGTGAGGGCTACCGGGTAAATAAAGTTGGCTTTGAGACGTTTCTCGACTTCGAGCTTGATAGCAACCGCTTTACGTGGGTGAAATGGATGAAGGCATTGTCGGACAGGTTTAGTGTCGGGGTATGTCTTGATCTCATGTATCACAATTTCAGGGTCAATACCTGACATTTATTTGTAGCTCCAGGCGAAGATGTCACGAAACTCTTTGAAAAGGGACGTGTAGGTGACAATTTCTTCAGGGGAACACGAAGCTCCGATATGCACATTTTCAACAATTCCAGGTTTGATGGATATGTCGAGGGGAATAGTGGGCGAGATATTGCTTAAGTTCCCTTCGGAAAACACATCGTATGTGGACTCGGGAACGATTGAGATGACAACAACGGTCGATGGGGTCGAGATCCATTGGTAGTTCTGGATGGTATGTTGCTCCAGAAAGAGGATGGAATGATGATGTCCATCATCCCAAGGATTGTCCTCCATGACAGACATGATCATCTCGTCTGTGGGAAAAATGACACGGAAACGATCTGGAGATAACTCACCAAGAGAGGGGGTAGAAGGGGTTGTCAATTGAATGGCCTGATAGGTGGATTCGACTGGACTTAACGACATTTCATCGCCGTAATGAATATGATCTCCAAGTTCAGTTACCATCCATGGGTCATGAGACGCAAGAGTTCCATCGAATTCAGCTCATTATCTGAAAACAAGACTTAGAAATTCTTTGGTACCTTGGAACTTGCATGCCTCAATGGCAGGTTTCCTCATTTTCGACAGTGGGTTTACATCATTGACCCCTGATCGAAATATTCCATCGGATGTTCGACCTCAACTCATTCATTAACATTCGGTGGATTGTACTAGTGTACCTTGGGAGTCATTGACATTAATGGTGATTTCCCTCGCACTTGTTAATGGTTTCATCAATGACCGGTAATCGAGTGGTTTCTACCATGTTCGACTTCAACACATGTAATCACATGGTTAGATTTTTACTTTCAGGCAATGATTGAAGAACCTGGATATCATCTCTTTGTCCAAGTTGCGATGGAATATGTATAATTTGTGAAACATATATCCACTTTGTATGTCTTGTGGCTATGTCGTTTCAATTTGAATTTTCTTGCATAGATCCATAGTGTATTCCTGGTGGCTATGCTATATTTTGATGGCATGGATCCACAGTGTATGATTGGTGGCCATGACCTATGCTTATAATTTCATCCATCTGTGATCTGAGTATGGGAATGCCTACCTCAAAATTAGTATGATATTTTGCAGATGCTTCGTCATTCACAGGTTTTCGATTAGGTGCGCTCCTAGTTTTCGACACACACACTCAGTCTACAAAGTATTTCGGCTGTCACTGATTCCAGCCTCATACTTTGGGGGGAATTATGTTACCCATGATTTTGGTCATCCTGATGGTGTATTGATGATGGTGTACTCAGGCTCCTAACAAGAACTTTCTCCTGAGAAAAGTGATATTCATCTCTTCCCAGAAAACATATTTTTGAAGAGAGTTCGCAGGCTATCAGTGTTACACAGTGAGAGAATGGGTCATTCTTGCAGGCTAGCTTTGAGCAGAGTGTGATAACCTTGCACTGGACCTAAAATAAAAGTGTGAACTCAAATTATTCTCGCAGGCCACTGTGGGATTCAGTGCGAGAATGTCTTAAACTAAGCAATTTTTTGGAAAAAGACAAAACAATTGAAGGGACTTCTGGACCTAGAGGGTCTATCAGGGTGTCCTGAAGACTCAGAGATTGATATAAATGGAGAAATGTGAGGCAAGAGAAAATGGCCAAGGAAAAACACCAAAAACCACAAAGAAAACGGGTTGCATCCCCAGTGGAGTCACAAATTTTGTTATCGGACTAATCAGAAGGTGCGGACAATAATAGATCTCCCTAGATCCACCTGGATCTAGAACAAAATAGGACAGGACATGACTCTTTCCCTAAGTTATGACCATTGAATTAGCTAGTAGGGAGGAACAAGTAACATACCTTTGTATCAATTCATAGGGTCTATGTTGCTCCCGCTTTTCTCCGGTGCTCTCGCGAGGTCAAGACCAAGACAACGCAAACCAACCAAAGTGAAGACAACAAAATATATTCAATCGTCAACTTATGTGTATGATCAAGGAATTACACAATAAAGTAAGAATGACTTTATGGGAAAAGGACATGCCACTGTATCATATTAATCGAAAGTGGAAGATACAACCTAATTGCCTTGATGTCGCAAGCTTCCTTTCGGTGACTCTTGGTTCCAACACACACACTTGCTCGATCCTTGCATGAAGAATATCCGACTCCTCTTGATATACTTGCGAGAGTATCCAAGCTCTTGTTCAAGCTAGGTTCTTCACACAATTCCTTCACCAATTTTCCAATTAATATTGCTTAACCTTTTCCATGACAATCCCATCAATATATAGGAGAGGATGAGATGGTTACTTGGATGAGAATGATCCCACCAAATCAGGGAAACCAGTAAATGATAACCATTCGAATGCCAACCCATTCTCTAGAAGATTCCCTTCTAGAACCATTGAGACTTCATCTTTTTCCAATCTTGAGAAAAAGTTCGCACCCTAACTATGTAGCACAGTGCGAGAAGTTTGCACCCTAGCTGAAGGCATCCTGCAAGAATGGGTCATTCTCGCACCCTAGAATATAAGCAACCTGCAAACTCTCTTCAAAAATATGTTTTCTGGGAAGAGATGAATATCACTTTTCTCAGGTGAAAGTTCTTGTTAGGAGCCTGAGTACACCATCATCAATACACCATCAAGATGACCAAAATCATGGGTAACAATACCTCTCCTTCTTATATTTCCTATACATCTATTTATACTTTACAAAATAGGCCTAAACATGGGAAAACCCATGGGCTGACATCCCATTCCCATTACATAATTCCATAACCCAAAAAGGACCCAAAAATGGGTCGAGATCCCGCGATCTTCTCTTCATCTTGCGCTTCATCTTTGATAGGCTTTCGAAGTCCCAAAATAGGTCAAACATGATCAATATCCCTCAAAACTTGGTCAAGGGCCAACACTCTCCTTGGCAGTCTTGGAAGAATTTCACCAAAGGTAGGGCAAGCTGAGAAGGAAAAACGCCTTCAGTCCCATACACAAGTTGGAAAGGAGAGATGCCTAGGGACCTCTTTTTTGTCACTCTGTCAACCCACAAATCAAATTTGAGCTTCGAATCCCATGCTTTCTTGTTGTCCTCCAACAATCTTTTGATAATA
This sequence comes from Picea glauca, assembly GCA_000966675.3. Classification (NCBI taxonomy): domain Eukaryota; kingdom Viridiplantae; phylum Streptophyta; class Pinopsida; order Pinales; family Pinaceae; genus Picea; species Picea glauca. Next base: position 772,367 of record JZKD02S0516310.1, read on the forward strand.
TTTATAAGGATTTTGTTAGAGGAATCTATTAATCCATTGCCTTGGGAATAGTAGGGGGTAGAGTGAATCAATTTTATCATGAACTATTCACAGAATCGGATCAATGGCTTAGCCTTGAAATACACATCACTGTCAATGATAATCCTGCTTGGACAACCAAATATTTCTATAATATCTTCCAGAAAACCAATGATCACCTTATGAGAATCACTCCTTGTGGGGATAGCTTCTATCCACTTGGTAAAATAGTATGTGGCAGTCAGGATCTATCTGTGTTGATCACTTGATAAATGGTGAATTTCCCCAATGAATTATAGACCCCATTGTTGGAAGGGCATTGATGACACCATAGGATTTAATGGCAGAGACTTGAGTTTTTGCTTCCCAGAGAATTTTTGACATTTGATGCAATCCCTGATCTTTGCACAGACATCACTGAATAGAGTTGGCCAGTAGTACCCAGCCCTGAGAATTGTTTAGGCTATGGTTTTCCAGAAATGATGTCCGCCACACAGGTTGTCATGGAAATCAAATATAATCCTTTGGGCCTCATGTGGGTCTAGACATCTCAGAAGAACTCCTAAAGGGTCTCTCCAATACAGGACCTGGTCAATTAGGCAATATATTATTGCTTTGAGCTTTAAATCTCTGGCCCTTCTCTTTCCCATGTCGTCGGGAGGCTGGAACTTTTGCAAGAAATATATAACGTCCTTGTACCAAGGACATCCTGCTAATGGGGGGGGCACTTGAGAAATTATTTCGAACGGCTCAGGCTATTGACTTTCAGAGAAATATTTGATGAAATTTACCCCCAAATCTTGGCAATTGGCCTCAACCAGTAATTTGGATAAACCTTGACCATTGATCAATTTGGTGGGCTTGATCTCCAAATCAAATTCAAGGATCTTGGTGATCCATCTTCTCCTTCTTCCATCTATGTCTGGTTGGATGAAAACTTCCTTCACAGTGGTTGAAGGAACTTATGTGAGGATTTTTTAGTGCAACACAGAGACTCTGAAGGCTTTGACAGCTTTAACCAAAGCATAGGCCTAATTTTATATGATTTCATATTTCACTTCGGCGTCTCTCAATTCTCTACTAAAAAATGAAATCGGTTGCTTCAGCCCCTCATCATTCCTTTGCAACAAAATAGTGTCCACTGTGTCGAATGAGGCAAAAGAAAAAATCAGAGAATCCTTGGAATAATCAGGACTGATAAGTATAGGTGCTTTAGTCAGTGCCTTCTTGATTTGATTGAAGGATTCTCTGGACTTAGTAATCCATTTTACATCATTCCCCTTCCTGAGCATGGTTGTGATATGTTTCACCAACTCAAAAAAATTTGAAACAAACCTTCTCAGAAAATTGATTTTTCCCAGGAAAGACTGGACCTCCTTCCTAGACCTGGGAAGTGGCAAGGTTTGAATAGATTCCACTCTACTTGAATCAATCCTGACTCCCTCAGCTCATACAATGTTCCCTAGCAACTTTCTCTCCTTCATAGCAAAATATTATTTCTTAGGATTCAGGGAAAGACCAAACCTTATGTATTTCAATAAGACTTCCCTCATATGATAGAAATGTTCTTTATCATATATAGAAAATACTGTTATGTCATCCAGATAGATGACCACAAATTTATCATTCTCCCCAATGAAGGTGATTTCCATGGCTCACTGAAAGGTTGCTCCTACATTCATTAATCCAGAGAGAATTTTGGCATACATGAATGTGCCCCAAGGAGTGGTAAAGCTTGTCTTTTCTCTATCTTCAAGAAAAACAAAGATCTGATTGTAGCCAGAAAAACCATCAATCATGGAAATCCTAGATGCAACAGTTACCCTTTGAAATATCTGTTCCATCTTTGGCAATGGGTAATTATCCTTCTTGGAGCTTCTATTCAGGTTCCTGAAATCAACACAGAGTCTGATTTCTCCATTCTTCTTCCTTACTGAGACCAAGTTGGCCAACCACTCAGAATTCCTCAAAGGCACAATGATCTGGGCATCCAACATCTTTTTACCTCTTTCTCCATAACAGGAAGCAACATAGGATTTATCTGTCTTAATTTCTGCCTAAATGGTTTGGATTCTTGTTTCAATGGGATATTGTGCTCAATGACACTCGTCTCATATGTTTTGAGGTATTCGTAGGTCTAGGAAAACACATCAGTAAATTCCTTTAACATTTCAACATACATGGCCCCCTTCTCCTTTAACAAACTGCTTGACATCTTGACAAATTTGGGATTCCTCTCTATACCAATATTTCACTCAGCTACATCAACATCCTCATTTGGGACTTTACCTTTTATTTCCACATCATTTCTGTCAAATAATATTTCCAAAGGGACTAGTCCCTTTGGGATGTGGTTGTTGGGTAACTGGACAATGTGATGATCAATAATTTTTTTCAGAAAAAAATCAGGATGAGGATGTATTTCGGAGTTAGAATATTGATCAATGTGTAATGCTGAAAAATCATCAAGAGTCTCCATGAATCTTTTGATCTCAAGATCATCCTCAAAAACTTTCCAATGCTTGACGTTGTCAGGTATGGAGGGTATATATTTTACTTTTACATCATACCTGAGATTAGGTGTTCGAGGGATTCTGAAATTTCTTGTTGATATAGCCAAAGAGTCATCTATGACATTCTCTTCCCTAGGAACAAATGAAATGCTGAAAGTCGAGAAAAAACTGTCAATGAGGTCCCATACTTCATTTCTATATTAATTCAGCCGAGGGTGCTTAGCCTGATAAATACTCCTAATCTATTGGACAATCAGCTCAGCATCTCAAACACTGATATCTCTTCAATCCCCATGTCCTTTGTAGCCCTCAAACCCAAAACAAGAGCTTCATATTCTGCCACATTATTGAAAGTTTCAAATTCTAACTTGTAGGACAGAGATATAGCTTCCTGAGTAGGGGAAACAAGGACTACTCCAGCACCAACACCTTCTATAGAAGAGGTTCCATCAACGAAAATTTTCCACGTAGAGGTAATCAGAGGAGAATATTCACATAGAGTAATGGACTTTCTTATCTCAAGAGGGGGCTCAGGGGCATCAATGAGCTGCAATAAACTGGATCCCTAATTAGTGTCAAGTGAAAATATAGGATGCTTGGTGGGATCTACTTCATCATTGATTCTCTTTATATTCTTCTATGCTCCCCCCCAAACACAAGAATGGTAGCATATGTGAGGTCCATCTACAATGTTCCCCCAAGTTTTTAATCCAAGATATTGACAATAGCATGCCAAACTTGGGAGGAACATTAGCCACCACGATATCCATGACCACACTTTTCATGGGTAGTTGAAACGAGGTCACAAATAGATCTTTGATGACCCTGAGACATTGCACTTTCCTATAGTCAAAGGAATACAAGTCATGGTATTCGTTTGTGATTTCTAGACCTAATTCTTCCATGACAGTTTTGGGCATGAGGTTATGAGAGGCCATTAAATCCATCAGAAAATTATGCAGTACCTTGTCAGGTATGTTTAGTGATGTGTAGAAGGGAGGGGATGAATCATCTCTATCTTCTACCATGGGACCTAGGATGATTGTTGGATTCTCATCTTGCAAATTGATTGAGTCTAAGGGATGATTCAAAGGTTCGGGCATCAACAATTTAGATAGGGATCTCTTAAAGTCTTCATGCCTGACCAACTCTGAAAGGGGTATCAGGACCCTAATCTTATAAATTTAATGCTCAAAGTTAAAATAGGAGGGGAGCTTCATAATTTATTTTACCTCTGGGATAGGACCCTTGACCACTGATGGGGAGTTTTGCATTGTATTTTCCCTGTTGCTTCTTATCGCGTCTTTGGCTAGCTTATCTGCTCTGGGAGGCTGATCAGGGACGTCGAACTTCCCATCTTTCTTCTTAGACCTGAGGTTGTATCTATTTGGGTTTTCATTGGCCTTATTCTCCTTGCTCAGTGCGTTTAATTGAATGTTCATGAGATACTCCTCGTATGTTGATTGAGTTAAGTGAGGAGAAGGAGATGTGTCTTCGAGACAATAAATTTCTGGGTCAAGGTCCTCTTCCTCTCCACCATCATCTGTGACAAGGTGTTTCTAAAGAGGGGTTTGGATTTTCTGATCATCCATGTCTTTGTTCTGAGGCTCGCTTTGCATAATCTGAGGAGTATGGTTATTCGGCCTCCTGAAGTTTCCTCTGTTATCAACATTTTCATGATTTATGTACATTTTCTTTCCCTCCAATTCCAACCTTTCCATATTAGCTGAAAGTGATTTTAGAAACTTGGTTACTTCGTCCCTTTGAGGGGGGCGCAGAAGAACTGGAGGTTGAGGATTCATATCTTCCCCATCCTATGTCTTTATCAACCTTATTCCTGATTCAGTCAACTTCCAATATGTTAGATTCTACTTCCAGGGCTGCAACTTGTATATGAACCAAGGAGGTAGCTATTATCTCTCTTAATAGGAGGTAGAAGTCAGGGTCAAAAGCACTAGCATATGTGATTTTGGTAGAGACCTCTGTAGGCTTTATCTTATCAGGGATCTTATTGTACATTTTGTTGGATATTTTGGAGAAGTGAGAGATGGACTCTCCCTCTTTTCTTTTTATAGACCCAAACTCTGTGATATAATACATGAAGTCTTTTTTATCCCCCCATTATCTTAAGAAGATATTATTTAATGCATCAATCCTATCAATGGATCCATGGGTCAGGGCCCTAAACCAATATCTGGCTTCTCCATCAAGGCTATGGATAGAAATCTTCATCCATACATCTTCGTCTACTATGACATAGTTATCATCATAACTATAGAAATTATCAAGGTTCTCTTCTACAATTATATCTTCCTCTCCTGTAAACTTAGGTAGTTTCTTAAGGTAGACACCTGTTGGTAGGGAATTAAGAGGCTGAGGCTGAACGAGAAGGTCATATATGGTAGCTACTATGGCATCCATTCTATTTCTATGGGGATTAGCACCCACCATTGGGATGTGAACTAGAGGAGAACTAGGTGGGGATAGAGTTTGAGCAGGGGAGATTGGGTGTGTTTTTCTGTGGAAAAAATAAAACAATGGAGGACTTGAGGGAGCAAAGGTTTCCCTCTCCATAAATGCAACAACTTTAACAGGAGGAGGAGTAGTGAAGCTTGAAAAGGGAAAATCAGTAGGAAAACTCCCAAAATTTAAACTTCTAGAAACTCCAACAGAGGGTGTAACAGGAAAATGAGAAATAACTATTGGAGTTGCTATAGGAGGATGGTGAAAATTATTATAAATACCTGGTTTAGTGGCTGAAGTACCTTCTTGAAGGGTCTTTCTTCTTCTAATAATTGTATCTGGGTTGGCTTCAGTAGTCACTAGAGGTAGTTGTGGAGTAGACCTTGTGTGTCTTCCTCTGGAAGCCATAGATAAAACAGTGGATTCCCCTTAATGGAGTCGCCAGGTGCACAGTTGCAATCTTTGGTGTATTGATTTCTGATGCACCTTCAGAACTAATAATCTTTGTCGTTTAATCCCAGGGAAAATATTCAATTTCATCCCCAGCAATGGCACTAGAAATGTTAGCACCAGAGGTCACCCCTGGATTGCGACAGAGGTAAGCTTGATACCCATCAATTTGTATGTCATGAAAAATAAATATAAATGAGTTTTAATGGACACATACTTAGGATGGTATCATTCTAACTCAACAAACAGGATTGTAAACCACAAGCAGGTAAGGTCGTGGTCTAACTTCAGTCAGTAAGTTGGTATAGTGATGAGTAGGGGGGAGAAATTAAGGGGGAAGAAGTTGGCTTTACTAAAACTTTACAATATGGGAGCCTAGCTCTACCATCGACCATAAAAAAATATCAAAAATAAATATTTATACTCATAGAACTGCCACGAGCAAGAGTGTGACCTGGCTACTATAATAAAATCTTTGTGTTTGCATCTTCTTCTATCAAAATTCACTTGTATTCTTCAGTCAGATGCAAGATCATATGAGTATGGGATTCTCCATAAAATCCATGGCAAGGGAACTTTCATCTCACTGTCTGCCCTCCATAACCATCTTTCAATGATTTCCATTTTAAGTGGTGAAATGAGATTTCAACCACCTCCCTATTTTCATTAACTACTTTCATCAGGATTAGGGAAAGGCCCGAAACCCATGACTATTCCAGGTGAGCTCATGGCTCCTTCGATTCAAATATGGCACCTCAAGGTCACGCAGATCCTTCTTTGAGACCAACTCGGGCACTTTGATCCTTTTCACATCTCCTTTCCATATGACCCTAGGCTGTGACCGTGTGCCTAATTCCGAGGCGGTTCAAAATTTCATGTTTCATGAGCTTGCATTGTGATCATGCTGAAATTTCTGAGTCGCGAAAGAGAAATTGTTTGTATCAGGCGACACGTATCCCTTTTCATTGGACGACCCTACTGAACATCATCATTTTGGGACCTTGGTCCATTGGAATTTCTCCCTTCAGTTCCCTGAAATGACTTTCTCCGTGTTGATCCTGTGCCACGTGTCTTTCTAGAATGGACGACCAGGATCATTTCAGGATTTTGCGTGTCGAAAGTCATCAAGACTCTACCCTCCTACTTTCCTGACTCACAAAATCATGAAAATTTGATCCATCGGTCCAAATATTTCCTTTGATCAATGGTTGTGATCTTATCACAATATCGCATTTCACGAGTTCTGATGACTTTCTCCTTGACCACTCCATCTCACGAAACTATGAAATGATAAACTTGTGCCATGCATCCTCTCTCAAAATGAATGGATCCGATCATTTCATGATTTCGAACCTCTCCTTGACACTAAACTTGGTGAAACTATACGATCGTAATTACCAGATGGTCGTCGATCTGATCTGCCAGATGGATCTCTGCCATTGAAAGTTGTTCTTTCTTGCTCGTTTGATTTGAGTTGACATCAAACTGCTTCAAGTGTTGTGCATGGTTCTCATGAATGTGACCTGTTTGTCTTACTTGAATGATTGGTTGAGGGCTCAGGAAAACAAAAGATTAGAGGCAGAGATGAAAAGAGGAATGATCGGCCAAAGAGAGAATAGGAATGTTGAGGGTCGATACTTCTTAGATAGGCTGAAAAGGAAAATAGGTCGATCAAATGGATGAAGGTAAACAAAAGAAAAGCTACAAGTCCATAGGGAAAAATTATGATCAGGTCTACAAAAGGGGGAGGGATAGGCAAGGATACAAACTTAGGTAGAAACTAGAAACCCTTAAGGTTTTTACAAATTTATGTCCTAACACGTCTGTTCTTCTTATTCCCTCCTGGTGGTTGGCTACCATTCGGGTTGGTCGACGATTGTACTAAGTGTACATCTGTCGACTGAGTGGGATTGGAAGACATAGACGAGGCTAGTCATCCTGCAGACTGGCTTAAACAAAACTCTTTCAATTGGTTCGTCACCAATTCTGTGTACTTTACATTGGTGGAACCTACAATTCCATCGGCATGAGGTATGGGATTTTTCCTAGGGTCATAAGTAGATCGTGGTGCATCAGGAAGAAGATGGTATAACATCCCAAACTGAGCATATATCAAATCTAACTCTTGGGCACTAAAAATAGCTTATTCTTTAGTGGTAACCCCAGAAGTAGAAACGTCCTTCGAGATAGGAGTGTGCAAAGACTTAAGAAACCATTTTAAAAAAAAGGTTGGGGTTATAGGGGTCTTAATCAAACTCTTCCGTCTACACCATTCCTAGATATGGTCCGAGATATGAGTGGCAGTATATTGGTGTAAAGTAGACAACAACTCTAAACCAGCATCATAATGAATGGGAAACTAGAAGTGGTTAAGGAAGACCATCACCAACTGACTAAAAGTCCCATATTCCCCCCTTGGTAGCTCAATGTACCATTTAGCAGCAACTCTGATAAGGTTGCATTGAAATAATCACAAATGAATACAATCGTCATTAAGGGAGTTTGATGAGCACCAAAGGTGAAAGGTATATATCTAATCACCGGGATCCTCTCCATTCTTACCCTCAAACTTTGGGATGTTTGAAGGAAGTTTAGTGGGGACCGGGGGCAATGTAGGATCATGACTCAGAGAGTCATTCATTAACTTAGAAAAATCTAGCAGATTAAGCATGGAAAAAAAAGGGAGGCGAGGTTGTTACATCTGGACCCAACCTCTTAGGAAAGATTGTGCTTGTGGATTCAGAGGCCATCCAGGGTTCTGGTAAACACCTTTGGCCCTGTCCAGAATTATAAGGCCCTCCTCCAAACTGATTCATATAAGGTGGGTTGGACATCATTCGAGCTGGAATGTTTTGTTGAGGGTTATAGAAACTGCCCCCATCCAGATTAGATCTAGTTTGGGGGTTGCCCAAAGTGTGAAACTGAGCTCCCACGGGATGGAAACTGAAGGATAGAAGTATATTTGTCATGCCAAATGTATTGGTCAAAATCTACGCCGAGGAGGTAGGATTGTAGGTTGGAACTTGAGTCGAAACTTGTCCGCCAGGTTGACTATTCCGCCCAGAAGTAGGAGGATTGGACCCAGGGTTAAAAGTAGGAATACCTCCCATATTAGGAGTCATATGAGAGATTTGAGATCCACCAAATGAAAAAGGAGTGTAAGGAGGTGTGCTTCCCCCAAGCCCAATGCTAGCATTAGGGCCAACATCGAGGATGGAGTTTGAAAAATGTGAGGTGAAGTTAGGCATACCATAAGAAAATGGACTAGAATTCATAGGGATGGACTCAACATTGTATCCCGGTGAGTGTCCAAGAGACCCAAAGGGGTTCGAGGCAGTAGCATGAGAATTAGCTATAGGTCAGTCCATAATAATGATAGGTGCCTCTGGTACTACAACCATAGAGGTTGCAGGAGTTGAAGGGGTCCCATTAACTATAGTGGGTATGGGAGTCGAAAGGATCCCATAATTCTGAAGACCAGGTTCAATACTCATCCTTGTAGAATCACAAGTCTGAGTGGTGGATGTGTGTGTACCATATGTAATGACTATATGCCTTTTAGAAGGCAAGGACACGAAATTCAGTGGTAATTGTAACAAGCGACGGGATCAGTGGGGTGGTTGGTCTGAATCCATAATGACTTAAGAATCTAAAGATAAAAAATATATCCTAAGGCCAACAAGTAAAAAAAGAGCACACCAAAAGTCAAACGTTCAATATGCATGCAAACGGGCTAAAGTGGTTGAGTGGCCCTGTTAAGAGCCTAAATAACTGAATACAAAATATCACAATAGATCCAAATATATATGAATACAATCACCACACAAGATATATGAAACCATATATCAAACTACCACTTTACTATATCAAAACCCTTGAGGTACGACAACACTATACAATGGATCCTATTATGGAAGGGATCCTCTCATGTTCACTTGCCTCTTCGAGGGGGCATCCTCCTATTGAAGTAAAACTCACAATACAATAATTCTCTTCATGCCCCATTACATTGCTTGAACCTCTTTATATAGTGCTACCATCACCTAAGAACATTCCAGAGGAGGAATCTTATAGAAGTAGAACCTTCTAAGAATTCCTCTTACATTTATTATATCTAACTACCCATTTATTATATCTAACTACCATTGTGGACCTTATTTCATAATATAGTGGACCTAGTCCACCTTACATTGAATGGCCTCCACTATTATCACTATGGGCCCTCTGGTCCCCCCCACTACCTCTCTAGCTACCTTACATTCCACCCCCCTTATGAAAGCATTGTCCTCAACACTTGATGTACAACCATATACCAGGGTCCCATGGATAAGTGTGGACCATAGTGCTGAAGTAGACTAGAGAACCAGGGTCTCACGTAGAAAGGAAATCCACCATGCTGAAGTACTCCAACCACCATTGTAAGCCCGGGTCCCATGTCCAAGTGCTCATGTGAACTCCCCGTGGAAGATTTTGGAACCTAATAACCAAATCAAAATGATGCTCCAAGCATTGACACCTGTCATGTGGATCCAAATAAGAAGATCCATCCACATAGTGGAAAAAGGTTGTAGCAGAATCTAGAAGGAATAATACCACTATAGAATATGCATGATGGACATTGGTAATAATCATTGGCTCTCGATTTGTCACATTGATTCTCTCTACAAAAGGTGGATTAGAGTCATCAAATAAAATATGAAAGTGGTTATCATCCCATAAATGACAACTATCCATATACCAATCATCACAATCTGTCTCAAAATCATACCAAGCATATATTTCTTGATTATATTCATCCCTGATGTCCTCCATAAGAAATCTCTCATGGATGCTATCCAATGAATCTTGAATGCTACGAAAACTATCATTGAGGCCATCTGCAAGGACATGCAATCTATCTACCTTATAGGCCCCCCTCCCTAAAGAAGGTATGTCACGTCCAAGAGGGACTTGAGACTCCCGGCTAAATATCGTAGGTAATAGAATCAGTTATAAGGGCCCTCATGGGATTAACAAACAGTCGATCACATCCACCTGGAGAGGTAATCCTCCATAAAGGTTGTGTGTTGTATGACCCTTATCTGACTGAGGGTACATGTAGAATAACCCCTGCAAGTAACCTATGAGATACCTAAGTCAAGCAACTAATAAAACATTGTATAATCGATGCATAGGAGGTTAGTCATAAGTCCGGATCACCATGATGGGCAGGGTAAAAAATCCTGAAACCTTGAAAGCACCGCCTCTCATGGAGGTATGGGCACTAGAAAGTTCCCCAAATACAAATAAATCCACATAAATATCACTGACACTACGCGAGTATCCGTGGGATATCCCTTCAACCAACTTCGTGCGACCTCGTGATTAAATCTGATGTGAGCGGAGCCTCCTGATCTTACCAATTATACAATGGATTTCTCCACTCCTTGACTCAAACTCATATGTTGATTTAATTTCCTTGGAGAAGTTTACTCACAAAATCTTATTCCAAGGCACTAAATCCTCAGCTAGTTTGTGCACCCTAGAAAGGAATTTTAGAAACGTATGCTTACCTAAGATTAAGTGGTGAAACTTTTCAACATATTTAACAAGAGATAAATAAATTTTCTCAATAAAAGAATATTTAAATTCATCATCAGATAAACTTTGACTCATGTAAGTTGTTATCACTCTGTATATTTTTTCCGGCTGATAGATAAACGACAGAGGTAACTGTTTCAACCAACTTTGGAGCTGGGTACTAGCTTTCTCATCTCAGAGAGGGCCCTCTTGTGTCACTTGATGTTATTTGGAAATCAATGGCTAGATTTGGTTTTGTTTTGGGGGTTTTTATAAATTTGTTGGCAAGGAAGGGGAGGGACACTTAGGGCTATGGATTCAAGATTTTGAAAGTGAATGAAAAAATGACCGTCCGGTAGAATTATGTTATGAGGAAAATCTCTCTATCGCTAGGGTGAACCACAATAGACATGAGTGACTGTAGAAATCGACTCAATTCCAACATATTCTATATAAAATAGTGTGCAAAGGAAGTAAGAAATAGGCCTACCTCATCCAAACGTTTGATGATGTCCACCGTTGAGCACTTCGACCCAAAGCTTTATAACTACAACAAGTTCTCAACAAGCTAGAAAAGCAAGCATATAGTGATAATATAACAGGTTAGCACATTAGATAGCATAATCCATTAATATACAAAACAAACATGCCCATGGATCATAATACATATATTTGCAAGATATCAATTGGATGGGAAAGGAGTATTTCTATTAATAAATGATCAGTATAAGTGAAAACATTACAGTCTTTTGTATTGGCATGGTTCAGAACCAAGAAACTGAGTTCCTTCCAACTGGGCCTCCACCACTTCAATCCTCCGCCAAAGGAAATCTCATATAAAGGAGACAAGGAGGTTCTCCATCAATAAGGGAAGATATTGGGGGTTGAACACTATGTTCAGACTTAAAGGACAAAGGGATGAAGAATCAATAATGAAGTAATAATTTATCCAAAGTAAATTTTCTCTCAAAGTTGAATTCTCTTTGCTTTTCCATAGCTAGGAATTCGCTTCCTTATAGCCTTCAAAATGAAACTGAAGGGCCGAGTCGGAATGTTTCCAGTATATGGAAGGCCAAGGATCATAGATCTCCTATCATGACATGGAAACCTGACATTTAATTTTGATATTCTAGCATAAATCCCGATGTACGCGGGTTGTAGTGGAGAAGCCAACGTATACACATGTTGTATAACTTGCAAGGTGTGTAGAAGTGGAAAAATATTTATTTTTGTCTTTGGATTCATCGATCAGGGAAAGTAAGTCTGCATAGGGAAATGGAGGGAGGCCCTCTCTGCAAGATTGCATAGGGTGAGGAAAATCTTCCTCTAACAAATTATCCATAGAATAAAGGCTAAATGAGGCGATGAATCTGAGTTATAAATTGTATTTAAGAAAGGTGTAAGATGAAGGAAAAGACAAATAACTGCATCAGAGAATTACTGAAATGAATTATGAATTAGTTAAGAAGAAATACACACAGTTTAAATTGTTTAAGACGAGAGCATCATAAGATGAATTCTGAGATTTTGAATATGCAATTTAAACAGAAGACATTGCAAATGGAATAAAAGAACATAGGAAATGCATACTATGAGAGGAGACAAAACTCATATCGCCGCCATTAGAATCTTTTCATAGAGACTTCAAAAGCTTCTTCATATGTATTCAATTCAACTCTAGAAAATTACAATTGAGTTCAGAAACAACTAAAAGGTGCCCTTGAACTTATGCCAACATTAATACATTTAGAACTTCTAGCATTTATACAAATTCAGTTTCCTTTCAATTAAAAACCAATTACAATAGTTGAACTGAAACGTTTCAGCTTCTAAAACCGACTACAGTAATTTCAACTGACAATCTCAGTATGTCAACTGATTTACAATGATTAATAAAAAACGCTTCATAAACTAATGGTTGATTTCTCTAACTACTCAACTTTTGTCTTCTCCATCTATCTCTCTTTGGTCCTCTTTCAGACTCACAAATTTGGTGACACTTGGAGGTTATTTGTTGGTTCCTAGAAAAATGCATTTTGTCTTGCCTAGCCACACTATCTCTTTTCACTGCAAGTCAGAAGGGATCTCGTAGTCCATCATTTCTTTGATCAGAATGTCCAAGTCAATGCAAGAGGAATAATTCATGGTTGGAAGTCTTATCTTCACTGTCTTGAACTGATTCAGGATCTCAAAATCTGTGGTTAAATACTCCACCAAATTTGTCCCTTTCAAGTTTTCCTCCAGGCTTTCAAACTTGGACTGATCCATTATGCATTGGGCGAGGTGAGAGTTGTAATCTTCTTGATCATACAATTTCCCTTTGCCATCCCAAAATGGTGGGAGGCCCTTGATGAACAACTCTTCAAATATATCTTTGAATTCATGTATGATCTGCTCCCTTTGCATGGCCTTGGTTTGGAATGATTTAATAAATTTATGCTTGGCAATGACTCTCCTAGCCTAAATGATCAATTCGGTCCTATCATTGACCCCAATTCTCTGAAGTTCAGTAGTGGGAATGGAATTCAGCAGATTTATAGCATTTCAGGCCCACTCTAAGTGTTTCTTTGTCAGTGTTTCACTCACAACAATGCATCTACTTATGGCTGTGATGGCCATGCTATATTTGTCATTGATGAAATTTAAGTATACCCTAAACTTAGGAACTTCAAAAACAATAGAGTCCTAGATGACGTGTTTGGCCCCTTGAAACAATGCTTTTCCTTTCAACCTTGCCTTCTACTTGTCAACTCTTTCCTGTAAAGCTTGATTCTCTTTATGGAATTGGGCCATCTTCTCATCCTTTATTCTTATTTCTTGTTGCCTATTTTCTATGTCTCCCTTAAGGTTCTTGATTTCTTCTTCCTTCAAGATAACTTGGGACATAGACTCAACTAATCCATCAGTGATTTTCTCTATTTCTACAGTAAAAGGTGCAACAACAACCATGTCTGATGCTCCTGTCTGTCCTTGTGACCAATTCACCTTTTCCTTTTCCATCTGCAACACTTTCGCCTTGTAATTCAATGCTTCTTGTTGAAATGTCTCTTTCTCTTATTCTAGATAAACCAACTCTCTTGTTTGTGGATGCTCTGTGGAAGACATCTTTATCCTTTTCTTCATGCTTTGAATCATCTTGTCTTTCTCTTCTAAGTAAGCTTTTACCCCCTGAGGACCTTCAGATTCTAATCTTTTGACTTGAGTATGCCAAGCTCTGTTGGATGCTTTATCTTTTCTCAATTGTCCCTCTAGATGAAGTGCATGAGTTTTCAACCTTGAAACCTTTAATCTCAGACCCAGGTAGTCTGAATACAGCATGTCACTAGTGTTTCTATGGAATTTCACCTTGTCTGGGGCACTGATGTTTTCATAATATGCAGCTTGACCTCAAACACTTTATCCTCATCTTCAACTTCTATGTTGAGTGTCTTATTCTCTATATCTCTGACTGAGAATAGAGAAGACCTATGTTGAGAAATATTTTCAACCTCGGGTATCAACTCCCTTATTTCACTCATGGTCAAGCTTCCTTTCACAACATATTTCTTTGCTAAATCTTCTTTAGATTGGTAGATTGCTCTAGGTGCTTTATCAAAAATGTGTTTTTTGCTACTGAAATCTCTTGAGCTGCTTTCACTTTGGGGCATGCTTATTTTACCAGATTCTTCCTTGGTGTTTCCACTCTCCACCATATCCATACTTACTTTCTCCTTATGCTCTTCTTCCTCCAGATCTACTCTATGTGGATATTGTTTGATCTTTATCTTCTTGGGAGAAATCTGCTCACTACTAGTGCCTAAGGGCTCTGAACTACTTCTTTTGGTATATAAAGTTACTTTGGGAACTTGGAATGTCAGCTTCTAAGGGGTATTTTTTTTCTGATTCTTTTGTAGGGTTGGCCCCACTTGTTGTGTTTGAGCAGGCTGCAAGATGGCTTCCATATCAGCACAGGTTTCCAAATTTGCCAATTTGTCAAAACCTTCAACATACTCATGTGCATAAGGGCCCTGTTTTCTCATCAATCTTCTTTTAGATATGACCTGATGTGGATCATATATTCTCCCTTATAGCTCTGAAAATCCAAAATCCTTGAGTTTGGCCTGGATCTTAGGTAAGAAATCTCTAATATTCACAACAAATGGTTCTATGATGAAAGGAAATTTTAGGTTGGACACCTTGTGCATTTTCAGGAAATTTTTTGTCTCTAAAATGATTCTTTGCCTGATGAACTCCAGGGAAAATACTCTAGGTTTCATAAATATAGGGAGAAGATAAGGTTCCTCTTCACAACCATATACCCAAATTATTGTAGAATGGATGAACAACACCCAATCTCCTACTCTGTTTTCTAAATTTGGTTGTAAGTAACTTTTCATGTCCTCTAGGACTCTTGGCAAGCTAGTGGTGAAGATCAAGCTGTAAACTTTGAACATGATCTTATTTATGAAAATAAGCATTGTGATTCTTTTTCATTCGGTGGAGATGAATTCTGCTTTAGGGAACTCTTTATTGTTTGTCTCCAGGAACATTTTCATCAAGTATGTGTAATACCTGAAGTGCCTTAGTGATCAGAAGTTTACTAGTTGTTTGTGTACATTATCAGCTATGAATTTATCAAAAATGATACAGACTGACTGACTGTATTCTGACTGAAAAAAGGTTAACAAAAAACCTAACATGACCTAAACTACATATTTTTCATTATCTAGACCTAAAATCTGACTGACTATGGAATAGGCCCACTGGATCTCGATAACCATGGCATCTACATTCATTGCCAAGGACAAACTCTCATAATATTGCTCAGGTTTGACAATTGTCTGCAAAAATAGGTTTTTGACCTCAGGGGGACATTCCCTGTAAAATGTAACTAGATTTTCCTCTTCAAAGGGTTTAGACGTTGTGGAAGGGGACTCAGGTATGTCGAGGGTGTATCAAATTGATGGGATATCTATTCTAAACAAGACCTCCGACCCTAACTTGTTTAAAACGACTATATCCTCTTGTGAGTATTGTTCAATGCATCAACCTATGAATTTTGAGAAAGGGAAGGCAACTTCAATAGCGTAAGGGAATATGAAGGCTTGGACCACTTTGATAAAGGGTATTTGTCTCCCTACATGATCTAACAAATTGGCTCTGGATACAAAGACAGGTGAGAAAGTTATTTCGGTGTCAAACACATCAAAGTCTCTATCAATTAGGGCTTCTTCGCTTGGTGGGGGATCTTATTCTGTTACAGAAAAAACGACAGTATCCATGGTGATGACGAAAAAATACTTGTGAATGAGCAGAATACGCAAGAATTTGGTGCATTGTTGAGCTTAGGTTCGAATGGAGCGGCCGCGCCACTTTTAACGTTCAAATGATTTGAAAAATCATTAAATAATGACAAGGGTCCCCCCCTTATATACATTTCCCGATATCGAGGACGAGGCAAAGCGATTTGGGGTAGATTGATTTTCGCCCCGATGTGCATCTGGTGGCGCCACATGGTCCCTAGCCGAAACCACGATATTTTCATTAGCCCGTTTTCAAATAATTAATCTTCACGCTAGTTCTCTGTCGGATATGGCCTCTCACTGTTGATTTGTGGTGCCTGAGATCTATGGCCCTGCGGGCCCCGTCAACTTTGAGTCCCCACTAGATTTATCCTTATTCCTCTAAATGTGGTCTCATCCGCTTATTTATCATGTCTCTACACCGGTTTATCCCCTCTCTAAGTCCCGAGACTTGAATTCCATCAACAAATTTTTATGGTGATAACATGGGCTCCAACTAGGGATGTTATCCTCCCTGCAAGGTAGAAAAGAACAGAAGACCGAGTGCCTACCCATTGGGCTGTGAGTTATTCCTGCAATCTGAATCTACCAACCTTTATTCAAAAACTCAAAATCAACCCAGCATAGCTTAGGGCCTTCACCTCAGGATTCAGATATGCTTTTTTTATTTCAATTTTCTTCATGCAAAAAGAAAAACGAAAATTATTATGTACAATCAATGGAAGGGGTGATGATTGTTTAAACAATATAATGTTTGAGAAACCTGCCATTCACAGGCCCTCCTCCAACGATGTCTCCATGTCTCTCCTATAGTAGGTAGGTATTATTTCCATGGTATGTTGCAATCTTGAACGGTCCCATCCATAGATGGTCAAACTTCCCATGCTTTCCATTATCTTCATTTCTGGCATCCCATCTTAATACCCAATCTCCTGGTTTGAATTCATCCTCCTTGGTATGCCTGTCAAAATCCTTCTTGATCTTGTCTTGGTGCAACTGAGCATTGTTGAAAGCCTTTTCCCTAGTTTGTTGGACACTGATTAGTTCATCCTTTCTTCTTCGAGTGACATATGTTTCTGCATCCTGTTCTTGTAACAACCTCATCATTAGCAATCTCAATGCAGTAGGAAAAATATCCTCTGTTCCATAAACAACCTGAAAAGGTGAGGTGGTGATAGATCTCTTTGGTGTGATTTTGTCGGCCCATAGTGCATGGATGAGATTTTTGTGTTAATCCTTTTTATTATCTTGCAACAGTTTCTTGATAATTATGACTAAGCTTTTATTTGAAGACTCAACCAACCCATTTCCTTGAGGGTAATAAGATGTAGAATGGCCAAGGGTGATATTGTAATCACTACAAAATTTCTCTAGTTTCTTGGACTTGAAAGCTACTGCATTATCTATTATGATCTTGATTGGGCATCCAAACCTGGACAAAATATTGTCTTCAAAACACTGGATGATAACAGCATATGTTGCTTGCCTGGTGGAAACTGCCTCAATCCACTTAGTGAAGTAATTTGTTGCTGTTAGAATCCACTTGTGCTAAGATGAGGATTGTGGATGTATTTCTCCCATAAAATCAAGGCTCCACTTTCTAAAATGTGCCTCAATAGAGATGGGTTTCAATGGAAGAGGCTGCAGTTTTCTTTTCCCATAAAAAATTTGACATTCATGACATATTGAAACCTCTTTATAGACATCATAAAAAATGCTAGGCCAATAGAACCCAACCCTCAAAATATTGTGCACATTGGTTTTCCAATAATGGTTCCCTCCACAGTCACCCTTATTAAACTCTTTGATGGTATTCTCAGCTTCTTCTTCCAACAAACAGCTCAACAAAACCCCCCCTGGATCCTTCCAATATAGAGATTGATTTACTATACAAAACTTTGTTGCTTTCAGCTTTAAGAATCTGGCCTTTGCTTTACTCAATTCAGGAGGAGCGTAGAGATTCCTCAATACATAAATTATATATGCATACCATGAGGAGTCAAGTAATTTTTGGTATATCTAAGGATCTCTCTCTTCCTCCACACCTATTTACAAGTCGGTTGTGAAATCTATTCCTAAGAGTTCACAATTGGTTTATGCCATCAGCTTCGCAAGCCCCTGTACCTTGATCAACTTGGTGGGTTTGATCTCAAGGTAATATTCTAACAACATTTCTATCCATTTACCCCTCTTTCCTTTAGGATCAGGTTGGGTTAATATGTCTTTAACATAGCTACTGGGCACATAAGCAGTGGTATGGGAATGAAAGATGTAAACTCTAAATTATTTCAAGGATTTGACTAGTGCATATGCTTGCTTCTCCATGATATCATACTTCAAAGGGGCATCCCTCAATGTATTGTTGTAATATGTTATGGGCTTCTCAAAATTCTGCTCATCCTTCTCTAGTAAAACATCAGCAATTGTGTGCTCTGAGGCAAAAGAGAACAATATGAAGTCCTTTTCAAAATTAGGGCTAGCAAGTACTGGAGCCTTGGTCAATGCCGCTTTGATGTATTCAAAGGATTTTTTGGCTTCAGGGGTCCACTTTATTTAATTTCCTTTCTTGAGCATGTTGGTAATATACTTTATGATTTCAACCAAGTTAGGGATAAACCTTCTCAGAAAATTCACTTTTCCCAGGAAAGATTGTACCTCTTTTTTACTTCTGGGTATGCCAATTTTTAAGATTACCTCAACTCTATTGGGATATACCTTTATTCCCGCTTTTGAAATAATGTGACCCAACAACTTTCCTTCTTCCATAGAGAAATTTGAATTTTTAGGGTTTAACGAGATTCTGAACTTTCTACACTTCTGAAATGCCCTTCTTAGATGCTTGAGGTGTTCTTCGTCTGAAACAGAATATACAATGATATCATCTAGGTAGATAACAATGAATTTGTCTTTTTCATCAACAAAATCTATGTCCATAGCTCTTTGAAATGTTTCCCCTAAATTCATGAGCCCAAAATTCATCTCGGAATACATGAATGTTCCCCATGGAGTTGTGAACGTTGTATTTTCCTGATCATCAGGGTGCACCATAATCTGATTGTATCCAGAGAAGCCATCCAATATTGACATTTTCTGAGAACCCACCACTTTCTGTAAAATGTGATCCATATTAGGCAGTGGGTAGTTTTCCTTTAGAGATACTCTATTCATATTTATGAAATCCACACACAACCTGATTTCTCCAATCTTTTTTCTAAATGGTAGATTTTCCACCCATTTAGAAAACTTCAGGGTTACTATGATCTTGGATTCAAATAGCTTATTTACATATTTCTCAATCAAGGGAAATAACAAAGGGTTTATCCTTCTTAATTTATTTTTGAAAGGTTTCTTATCTTCTTTGATTGGGATCACATGTTGAATTATACTGGTGTCATAAACTTTCAAATCTTCACAGCTCTAGGAAAAAACATCTAGGAACTCTTTCATTAATTTGATATATTTCTCCTTGAGTGTTATGAATAGCTTAATGATCTTGGGATCCTCCTAAGTCCCAATATTCCAATATTCTACATCCCCTTTGTTTACTGTGATTTTTGGACTTCCGACCACATCATTATTATCAAAGAGTTTCTCCAATGGGACCAGACCCTTGGGAATGATGTTTCTCTTTAGCTAAACTATGTCTTTTCTTGCAATCTGATTGTTGAAGTACCCATCCTTTGTGAAAGAAGTTGCATCTACCTCTTCATCATAGTATTCTTTATCAATGTTCATATTCTCAAATTGATTCTCCATCTTGAGGAACCTTTCTATTTGTTTGTCATCTTCAAAAACATGCCAGTACTTAATATTATCTGGTACTGCTGGCATGTACTTGACCTCAACCTCATATTTTTCGTTAGGGAAGATTGGAATTTTGAAAACTAATTCTGAAGTGGCCAAGGCATCAGCAATCTGATTCTTCCCTCTTGGAATTACTGAAAGATTATACTCTGGAAATTTATCAAGGAGATCTAGCACTAGGTTCCCATATGCCCTCAGTTTGGGATGTTTTTCTTGGTATACACCTTTGATTTGATTGATAATTAGATCAGAGTCTCCATGTATAGATATTATTTTTTCACCCAATTCTTTCAAAACGTTCAACCCCAATATTAATGCTTCATATTCAGCCATGTTATTTGTGCACTCAAAAACAAGTTTGTAAGAACACAATTTTGAATTTCCTTTGGGGTAATTGATCCATATTCCAGCCCCTACTCCCTCTCCACTGACAGATCCATCGAAACTTATATTCCATATATGATCTTATGTTTTGTCCTGCTTCTCTGAAAACTTCTCAATCTGTTGATCAGATCTCTCTTTGTCAGCCATATCAATTTCTAGCTCTTTCTCTTCAAAACACGAGTCATTAAAGAAAATGGAAGACCCCAACTCTGTTTCCACAGAGTATATGGGATGATTACTCTACAGCAACTTGTTGTTGACCATGTGTTTAAGAAAAACCTCTATGTACAACCTTTTTTCTTGACCAAAGACATGGATGGTGGCGTATGACATGTCCATATAGAGAGTTCCCTTTCATTTTACGGCCCATGACCTGGATAACAGCATGCCAAACTTGGGATGAATGTCAACAACCACTACATCCATAACCATGTTCTTTGTTGGGATTTGTGCTAAATATACCACCAGATATTTGATAATACCCAGGCACTTCACCTTCCTAGACTCAAAAGAGAATAGGTCTTTGTAAGGCCTTGTGATGTCGAGGCCTAGTTGGTCCATGACCACCTTGAGCATCAGGTTATGAGATGATCCTAAATCCATCATGGCATTGTGCAGAGTCATATCATGGATTTTCAGACTGACATAAAAAGGGGAACTTCTTCAGCATCACTATTTTACTCTACACGTGGGCCAAACAAGATGGCTGAGTGATCATCTTGTATGTTCAGGGTATCAGAAGTTTTTTCTTTCTTAAGCATCTTGATGATATGATTTCTATATTCATTGTTCTTGATCAATTCATTGAATGGTATAGAAATTTTAATCTTGGCCATCTCACTTTCAAAATTAAAGGAGGATGAGGTTTTCTCTACCTCTTTGGTGACCGTTTATTTCCTTGTTTCTAGTATTTTCTTATGGGGCTCTTATTTCCTCTTTCCTTTGTCCACAACATCCTTTGCAGCAGAATCATTTTTCGGTTGACTTGAAGAGGGTATGTTACTCTAAGATTCTTTGGTGGGGTTTCCTTTTGCAGGATTTCCCTTTGAGCGGTTTGAAGGTACGTTCTGATTTTCAAGATTATATTGTCTTTGGAATTGCATGATGGCATTTTGAAATCCTTTTTGGTAGTATTCCCTTTCTACTGACAACATATCCTCCTCATCTTGCATGAAAATATCACTTGCATCCACGAACTGGTCATGTAAGACTTTAGTAAAAAACACCTCGATTTATTTATCATCACAACAGTTCATGTTGTCCTCAAAATATCCATAATAATTCTCATTTACATAGTTATTTTGAAAAGGAGGCCCTATTTGATGGTCCTCCTAATTCCCTTGATTTCTCTGATCTCTTTGATTCCCCTTATTTTCTTGATTTCTTTGACTGATTTGTGGGATTGTTGGTCTTCTTTGATTTCTGTGTGGGACATCAGCCTGTTCTCTAGTGTTAGAATTATTATATAAGGTCGTTATTTCCATCATTTTCTCCATGGTTTTCTTCATCATTTCAAACCTTTCTTCTGATGTTTGTGAGGTTCAAGGTTGTGCCTTATCTTGATATTTTTTCATGTCCCTGTTAGAGTTAGCTTTGATCTTTCATGAGGCCATTAGTTTCACTTGGACCTCTATGGAATCAGTCATCATATCATCTACTGAAGCAGATATTCATTCTCTCAATAACAAACCAAACTCACTTTCAAAGGAATCAACATATCTGATTTGAGCAGCTTTAGGGGGGAGGGGGGGGGTTACCTCAATACGAATCAAATAATAGACCTTTACAAATCTAGCTAAAAAATCCTGCACTATTTCATCCAGTGATCTCCTCATGTTGTTATACTGAGTTAACAATTGAAGGGGATTTTTATTGTCTCCCCATTTTGCAAGAAAGTTGGTTTCAAAGGCCTCAAAATATATGATACTAGCTGTTTGAAGAGCTCTGAACCACTTCCTCACTGCTCTTGCAAGACTTTGTGCAAACAATCTCATTTTTGCATATTAAAAATATACTTCTTCCAAGTCTATAAAATCATTGAACCAGTCTAGATGTTTCTGGGCCGATACACTACCTTCATCATCATACAGTTTCATCCTTAGATTATACCCTCGAGGTAAATCATGTAGTTGAGCAAGAAGTACAAGAGGAGAAAATCTAGTTGCCATGGCTGTTGTGAGGGGTTGAAGAGGTTCTTGGTTCTGAGTATGAATCACTATAGGATTCGCAGATGCATCTAAAAATAAATATTGGAACCTCTTTTCATCAAATATGACCTCGTTCAAACAATATTCAGATTTAGTTATGAATAGAGTTTGTTAAAATTTGACATCAAACTCAAGGTCTTCAATGCTTGTTACTCCATCTTTGGGAAAGGATAGATATCGGTCTAAGTGCAAAACTGAGCTAATTTGTCTTTCTTTTCTCTTGTGTACAGGCCTTTCAGGGTCAAACACAGGGATTGCAACTTCTGGGTTTTGGTTTCTCCTGGTGTCAACTCTCTTGGGAGCCAGGATTTCTAGCTCAAACTGCTTGGAACAACTGGTCTCTTGGTAATGGAGTCGCCAGGACAAAAATTGATCCATATTTTATGAGAAGAACAAAATAACTATAGATTATTAACATGTTATTAACACAAAATAACAGAGATATAGTAAAATTGGTTTTCTATTCAATAAGGAAATAAGTTGAAACTGTAAAATGCAGTGAAAACAAGCTTGTTGGAATGGTGGTGGCTTATCTCTGAGAAGAGATGTGACGATTGTGCTCATTCATAAGAAGATGATTACAATGAGGCTCTGAAGGACTTTTTACAATAAACAGGAATTCCAAAAACCCTAGACATTAAAAAACCTAACCCTAAGAAATGAAGTGCCAAAAGTCATGTGGGCCTTGTTTGGGTAAGTTAGTACATCATCTTCCCGAGGTCGTAACTTTTGATTACGATCTCTGTTTTAGGTGTATGATAGCCCATTGGAAAGGTATAATCAAGGAGATTCACTTTGGGGGATCATTCATGCATTCAAATATCATTGAGAATCTCGATCCAAAAAAACCTTCATTTAGGCCCTCAAAATGGCCATGAAAGTTAAAACTGCTAAAAATAGTAAATTGCCAAAATTGTCAGAAAATTGTTTTGAGCCAGTTGGAAGAGGTGGGTAGAAACTGATATCCACCTAGATAAATCCTCCCTCCTTAGGAAGCAATGGTATCCATTGCGTTGATTTACCCCATCAAATGAGGAAATTTCTGTTGAATTTGGCCCTGAGGGAGCCACTTTCCTTGGTGCAGGAGCTACCCTGCTTTGACAACTCGATAAAGTTGGATCCTTTGTTGTCGAGTTCCCTTGATATATGTTTCTACAATATTATCATTGGGTTCTTATTATATGTAGTTGGGTTTGAGATCTGTTGGTTTCAATTGCTCTGCTACGTCTGAGGTGTCCAATAATGGTGGGAAATAAGGGCGAAGGAGATCCATGTTGAACACTGGGTGCAGGACAAGGAAAGGAGGAATGTTGAGATCAAAATAATTATCCCCCATGGACTTGGTGATGGTGTATGGCCTATAATGGAGTGGGATAATCTTCCAATGGAGTCCTATAAGGAGTTCTTTCTGCAAGGGAAACCAAAATTTGTTACCCACCTGAAACTTATGTGGAACCTGATGTTGATCATGGCACTGCTTGTACTTGTCATTGGACTTCTGTAGGATATCCTCAACTTGTTGGCAGATGTGTTGGATCCTCTCAATGAACCAGGTGGCTTTTTCATCTTCAGTTGCAGCAGGAGATGAGTCGGTTGAGGTGATCGCAAGGGGAAGTGCAACTTTTATGGAACCCAATGGTTGGAATCCCAACCCCACCTGAAAGGGGTTGTGGTCAGTTGAGCTATGCAAGGATCGATTGTAGCTATGTTGGACATAGGGAAGGCTCTCATCCCATGTGTGAGGGTGCTTTGAATTATACATGTGAAGGATATTCACAATCATTCGATTGATGACCTCCGTTTGGCCATTTGTTTGGGGGTGGAAGTTTGTGGATTTGGTGAGATTGGTGTCCAGCAGTGACCAGAGTCTCGACTAGAATGTGTTGAGAAATAAATTGTCCCAATCTGAGACAATGGTTTTTGGGATTCAAAAATGTACCCAGACTCGTTCAAAGAATAGCTTGGTAGTGGCCTCTGATGTGATGTTCTTCTTGCAGGAAACCAGAATTGCCATCTTAGAAAAGCGATCAACAACCACAAAAACACAATCATTTCCCTGCTTGGTGGATGGGAGTCCCGACATGTAGTCCATTGAGATGGATTCTCATGGCCTGTCATGAGTAGGAAGAGAGGTGTACAGGCCATGTTTCTTAGTGGTCAGTTTTGAAATAGTGCAGGCAGTGAAGGACCTGATATACTTCCTGACCTCCTGTCGAAGTTTCAGCCAATAGAAATGGTTTTGTAGCATCGCCACTTTCTTTTTGATGCCGAAGTGTCCTGCCACTTGACTATAGTGGGATTCCCAAATCAGCTTCTCTCTCTCTCTTGATGGAACAAATATATGGCCCAGAAAACACAACAACCCATCCTGAAGATGGAAATTATCGACAACTGTGTTTGCACCAAACATTTGGTAGGTGTTGGCGAAGTCTGTGTTTGTCTCATAGAGTTGGGGGCATCCAAAGGTATCATGGTCACATGAGTCTAGCATTGTGGTGAGTGTCACGACTGCAGGTCTGTTGAGGTAATCAGTGATGTGATTGGTGCTTCATGTTTTATACTTGATGTTGAGGTGAAATTGTTGCAATTATGTGGACCACTTTTGATGGCAATCATTCTACAATTTTCCCTGTGTCTGCATGAACTACAGTGGCTTATGATCAATGTGGATGATTGTTTCCTTCCCAAGAATGTATTATCTCCATTGGAGGTATGATTGTACAATGGAGTACATTTCTTTTTCATAAGTAGGGTACTTACGAACAACATCTGATAGTGTCTAACTATGATAGGCCACGAGGTGGTCGTCTTGAGTGAGAACGGCGCCCACCGCATAGTCTGAAGCATCTAGATTGATATCAAAGGCTTGTTGCAGGTCTAGTAGTGAAAGTACTAGGTTTGAGCACAAACGTTGCTTCAAATCATCGAACACTTGTTGTTGGGACCGGCCCCATGCAAATTTCTCCTTACCACCACCCCTAGTTATTTGGATAAGGGCCCATGCAATATGGGAGAATCCCAACATGAACCTGTGGTAGAAATTGGCAAGGCCCAAGAAGCTTCGAAGCTCAGTGAGTGTGGTTGGGGCTAGCCAGTCATGGATGACTTGGATCTTAGCTAGATCCACATGTACACCATGTTGATCAATTATGTATCCCAGGTAATGGACCATGTCCATGCAAAAGGAGAATTTTTCCAAGTTGGCATATAGCTTGTGTTGTCATAGGGTGTGCAGAACCTGTTGAATATGTTGCAAATGTTCAGCCCAAGTCTTGTTGTAAATGATAATATCATCCAGATACACCACTACAAAAGTATTGGTGATTGGTCGCAGGATATCATCCATCATCCTCATGAAAGTGGTTGGAACATTTGTCAAACCAAAGGGCATGACCAACCATTCAAAAAGGCCTTCCTTCGACTTGAAGGAAGTTTTCCATACATCTGTATGTTCTATCGGGACCTGGTGGTAGCTAGACTTCATATCAATCTTACTAAAGTATTTGGCCCCCGTGAGTTGATCAAGGAGGCCGTCGATTCGAGGAATCGGGTATCGGTTTCTTACTATGATTTTATTCGGAGCCCAGTAATCAATGCAGATTCACCAGGTTCCATCTTTCTTCTGTACCAGCACGATTAGGCTCCCGCAAGGTGATGAGCTGGGACAGATGTGCCCCTTGTGGAGCAGTTCTTGGATCTGTCACTTGATTTTCTCATTCTCTAACAGAGAGCGATGATAGACTGGCCCATTGTGAAGCGGTGTGTCGAGGGTCATATCGATGGGGTGCTTGACCTGGCAATGCATAGGTACCCTGGTAGGTGAGGAGAAGATATCTGAGTATTCTTCCATGACCTTATCTACTTACTTTTACTGTGTGGAGAGGTCGGTCACAGAGACCCTGGATTTGGTTGTGATATTTCGCTTATTTTGAGAGTGAATCACGAAGAATACAAACTTCCCCATCTGAGAGATTACCTTTCTGCATTGCTTAGCAGAGATCAAGGAAATAAAACTAGGTGGGACTGCCTCGGTTATCTTATACAACTTCCTATTCAAAGTAATAATAACACTACGAGGCCTAGACTCATATACAACATGATGTTTCCATAAATAATGTTGGCCCAAAAGAACATCACAAACTTTGAGAGGAGAAACATTACACAATACCTCGTCTTTGAAGGGCTTGATGAAGTATGACAATCAACATTGTTGGATGACACAGAGATCACTTCCTTGGCAGATTCATCCAATGGTGTAGGGTTGTGGGTGTGGTGTTGTCGACAATGCTAGCCACTTGACGACCTTTGCTGAGATGAGATTCTTTTGGCTACCACTATCCATGATGAAGTGCAGTGGGGTGCCTTTTACCCACATCTGTGAATGGAAGAGGCATTCTCCTTCTTATGACTCATTTGGTTCACCAAGTTGGAGCTTGGTGGTAGAAACAGTGGCACTGGGTTCTGCATCAATGATCTGTCTTCACCTTTCTGGTTCTAGCTCAGAGTCTAAACCCACATCTAATTCAGAGGCTTTCACTTCGGCCACCAGTGACTGCTTTGTGCAACAATCAACATTGTTATGCCAAAGGATCTTATGGAAGTCGCACCACTTCCCGGTACCTTTCGGTCTTTCTGATGTCCTTCTTTTCTTGTGGCTTGGACTAGTTGTCCTAATACTATCCATATTTGATCTGTCCTTTGTTCTATGGGTTGGGGCTGCCCTTTCCTGGATTTTTTTGTGAGGGGCTCCCAGGCCAAAATTGTCGTGTCTTTTGTTTGAGCTTCTACTCGATTTTGACAACATATCGATAGGTCGCGCCCAAGGATGAGATGTCCAAAAATTCCATTTCGGTCTGGATGTATCTATGCAGAGCGTCACAATACTTGAGCACCATATTTCACTCTGAATCTTTGATACCCATCTTGGTGCGCAAGGTATGAAAAATATTCGTGTAATCTGGCATTGCTTGGTCTCTTTCTTGCTGCAGATTGGTCCATTTGGTATACACTTTGTCATAACTTTTGACAGTCTAGTATTGTTCCTTAATATCATCCCTGAAGGAATCCTAGGTGGTTGTGATTGTAAATAGTGAGGGTTCATATGTTTCTTTTTTCTCACAGAAAGTTTCCCACCAATCTTTGACATGGGGATGACTTTGAGGAGAGAAAAAGTAAACTTTTCTCTATTTGAAAAGTTATGAATAGAAAAATACCCTTCTAGTAGATTCAACCACTTGTCTACAACATCTGCATCTATCTAACCTTCAAATATAGGAATATCAAAGTTTATTTGTACCTTGAAGGGGGTGGCTCCTCCGCTGGAAGAAGATGTGTTTCCTGTTAGTAGCCGTCAAAGGATTTGCGCAAAACAATCCATCATCTTGTTCCTTTGTTGCATGAGGGATTCCTCAATCAACAATTTGAAAGGATCTCATGTCCTATCATATTTCTTTTATCTTTTCATGAGAGGTCGCTTGGGTGTGCGAGAGATTTTCTCCTTAAGAGAAACAAGCTCGAGACCCAACTCTTTGTACTCTAACCTCGTTGGGGACATGCATTAAGACGACAAGGAGAAAACCGCTCTGATACCATTGATCCAGACTTTATGAGCAGAATGAAATGACTAAATATTATTAATAGGTTCTTAACACAAAATAATAGAGATATAGTAAAACTAGTTTTCTATTCAATAAGGAAATAAGCTAAAATTGTAAAATACAATGGAAACAAGCTTGTTGGAATGGTGGCGGCTTATCTTTGAGAAGAGATGTGATGGTTGCACTCATTCGCAATAAGATGATTATGTTAAGAACTTTAATAGATCTACCAATATAATAACCAAAAATATTGAATACACAATAGATCCACAAAGCAATATAGAAGAAACCACACTTTATTATTGAAAAACCCTTGAGGTAGGGAAACACCATACAATGGATCCTATTATGGAAGGAATCCTCTCATGTTCACTTGCCTCTTCGAGGGGGCATCCTCCTATTGAGCTACCACTCCAAATACAATATTTCTCTTCATGTCTCATTACATTGTTTGAACCCCTTTATATAGTTCTACCATTACCTAAGAACATTCTAGAGGAGCAATCTTCTAGAAGTAGAACCTTCTAAGAAGTCCTCTTATATTTATTATATCTAATTACCCATTTATTATATCTAACTACCATAGTGGGTCTTATTTAATAATATAGTGGACCTAGTCCACCTTACATTGAATGACCTTCACTATGATCACTATGGGCCCTCTAGGCCCCCCCACTACCTCTCTAGCTACCTCACATTCCATCCCCCTTATGAAAGCGTTGTCATCAACGCTTGATGTACAACCATATACCAGGGTCCCATGGATAATTGTGGACCGTAATGCTGAAGAAGACTGAATAACGAAAGTCCCATGTAGAAATGAAATCCACCATGCTGAATTAGTCCAACCACCATTGTAAGCCCGGGTCCCATGTCCAAGTGCTCATGTGAACTCCCCGTAGAAGATTTTGGAACCCAATAACCAACTCCAAATGATGCTCCAAAGACTG
>JZKD02S0516310.1:804369-832702 GCA_000966675.3 Picea glauca
ATGGTGGATTTCCTTTCTACATGGGACTTTGGTTCTTCAGTCTTCTTCAGCATTACGGTCCACAATTATCCATGGGACCCTGGTATATGGTTGTACATCAAGCGTTGAGGAAAACTCTTTCATAAGGGGGAGGGAATGTAAGGTAGCTAGAGAGGTAGTGGAGGGGCATGTAAGCTATCTAGAGAGGTAGTGGGGGGGCCCAAAGGGTCCATAGTGATAATAGTGGAGGTCATTCAATGTAAGGTGGAATAGGTCTACTATATTATTAAATAAGGTCCATTATGGTAGTTAGATATAATAAATGGGTAATTAGATATAATAAATATAAGAGGACTTCTTAGAAGGTTCTACTTCTAGAAAATTCCTCCTCTAGAATGTTCTTAGGTGATGGTAGCACTATATAAAGGGATTCAAGCAATGTAATGAGACGTGAAGAGAAGTATTGTATTTGGAGCCGAAGGTCATTAGGAGGTTGCCCCCTCGAAGAGGCAAGTGAACAGGAGAGGATCCCTTCCATAATAGGATCTATTGTATGGTGTTTCTCTACCTCAAGGGTTTTGGTAATAATAAAGTGTGGTTTCTTCTATCTTGCTTTGTGGATCTATTATGTATTCAGTATTTGTAGTGATTATATTTGCAGATCTATTCTGGTTCTTAACAGATTACAATGAGGCTCTGAAGGCCTTTTTACAATAAAAAGGAATTCCAAAAACCTAACCCTAGGAGAAGAAGAGCCAAAAGTCATGTGGGCCCTGTTTGGGTAAGTTAGTGCATCAACTTCTCGGGATTGTAACTTTTGCATACGATCTCTGTTTTACGTGTATGATAGCCCGTTGGAAATTTATCATTAAGGATATTCATTTTGGGGGATCATTCATGCCTTTAGCTATCATTGAGAAGCTCAATCCAGAAAAACATTCATTTAGGCCCTCAAAATGGCCCCGGAAGTTTAAACTACTAAAAATAGTAAATTGCCAAAATTGTCAGAAAACTATTTTGAGCCAGTTGGAAGAAGTGGGTGGCCATACATATCCACCTGGATCAAAGATAATCTCAGACAATAAGGTTTTTGATTCACTTTCACCCTCAGGAATTAAAACTAAATCTTTAAGTTGTTCTCTTCCCGGGGAAGATTTCACTTCCATTCCTCAACAACGCCGCCAGAATGTTATCACTCTATAAATTTTGTCTGGCTGATAGACAAATGACAGAGGTAATTGTTTCAACCAACTTTGGAGCTGGGTACTAGCCTTCTCAGCTCTGAAAGGGATCTCTCATGTGACTTGATTTTTTTTGGCAATCAATGGCTAGATTTGGTTTTGTTTTGTGGGGTTTTGTAAAGTTGTTGGCAAGGAAGCAGAGGGACACTTAGGGCTATGGAGTCGAGATCCTAAAATTGAATGAAAACAATGATCGGCCGGTATAATTCTCCAGAGGATAAAGGCTAAATTAGGTGATGAATCTGAGTTATAAATTGTATTTAAGCATGGTGTAAGAGGAAGGAGAAAACAAATAGCTACATCAGAGAATTACTGAAATGAATTATGAATTAGTTAAGAATAAATACACACAGTTTAAAATGTTTAAGCCGAGAGCATCATAAGATGAATTATGAGCTTTTAAATATGTAATTTAAACAAAAGATAGTGAAAATGGAATAAAAGAACATAGGAAATACATACAATGAGAGGAGAAAAAACTCACATCACCATGATTAGAATCTTTTCATAGAGACTTCAAAAGATTCTGCATATGTATTCAATTCAGCTCAAAAAAATTACAATTGAGTTAAGAAACAACTAAAACGTTCCCTTGCACTCCTGCCAACATTAATACATTCAGAACTTCTAGCATTTATACAAATTCAATTTCCTTTCAATTAGAAACCAATTACAATAGCTGAACTGAAACGTTTCATCTTCTAAAACCGACTACAATAATTTCAACTGGCAGTCTCAGTATGTGAACTGATTTACAATGATTAATAAAAAATGCTTCATAAACTAACGACTGATTTATCTGACTGCTCGACTTCTATCTTCACCATCTGTCTTGCTTTGGTCCTCCGTCAAGCTCGCAAATTTGGTGACACTTGGAGGTTATTTGTTGGTTCCTGGAAAAATGCATTTTTTCTTGCCTAGTCGCACTATCTCTTTCCACTGCAAGTTAGAAGGGATATCGTAGTCCATTATTTCTTTGATCAAAATCTCTAGATCAATGCAAGAGGAATAAGTCATGGTTGGCAGTTTGATCTTCACTGTCTTGAACTGATTCAGGATCTCAAAATTTGTGGTTAAATAATCCACCAAATTTGCCCCCTTCAAGTTTTCCTCCGGGATTTCAAACTCGGATTGATCCATTCTGCAATCGGCGAGGTGAGAGTTGCACTCCCCCTGATCATAAAATTTCCCTTTGCCATCCCAAAATGGTGGGAGTCCCTTGACAAAAAACTCTTAAAATAGATCTTTGAATTCTTGTATGATATGCTCCATCTGCATGGCCTTGGTTTGGACTGATTTAAGCAAGTTATGTTTGGCAATGACTCTACTAGCCTGAGCCAGTTGGACTAATTGTGATGTTATTTTATGGCTTAGAGTGTAAGTGAGTGAAGTATTCATATCTCTTCTCAGAGATAAGCTCACACCATTCCAGCAAGCTTGTTTCCATTTCATTTTACAGTTTCAGCTTATTTCCTTATTGAATAGAAAACCAGTTTTACTGTATCTCTATTATTTTGTGTTAAGCACCTGTTAATAATTTGTAGTAATTTCGTTCTTCTCATAAAATCTAGATCATGGCCCAAATGATAATTGTGGTTCTGTCTTTGACCCCAATGGTCTGAATTTCAGTTGTGGGAATGGAATTCAACAGATTTATAGAATTTTGGTCCAACTCTAAGGGTTTATTTTCCAATGTTTCACTCACAATAGTGCATCTACTGTTGGTTATGATGGCCACGATATCTCTGTCATCGATGAAATTTAATTATACCCTGAACTTAGCAACTTCAGCAGCAATAGAGTCCCAGATGACGTGTTTAGCCCCTTGCAATAGTTGTTTTCCTTTCAACCTTGTCTTCAACTTGTCAACTCTTTCCTGTAAATCTTGATTCTCTTTCTGGAACTGGACCATCTTCTCATCCTTTATTCTTATTTCTTGTTGCATCTTTTCTATGTCTCCCTTAAGGCTCTTGATTTCTTCTCCCTTCATGCTAACTTGGGACATATCCTGAACTAATCCATTAGTGCTTTGCTCAATTTCTGCAGTAGAAGGTACAAAAAACATCCATGTTTGATGCTCATGTCTGTCCTTGTGACCAATTCACCTTTTCCTTCTCCAGCTACAACACTTTGGCCTTGTAATTCAATGCTTCTTATCGAAATGTCTCATTCTCTTGTTCTAGAGAAACCAACTCTGTTTTTTGTGGATTCTTTGTGGTAGACATATTTATCCTTTTCTTCATTCTTTGAATCATCTTGGATTTCGCTTCTAAGGAATCTTTTACCCCATGAAGGCCTTCATATTCTAATATTTTGACTTGAGTCTCCCAAGCTCTGGTGGATTCTTTCTCTTGTCTCAACTATCCCTCTAGCTTAAGTGCATGAGTTGTCAACCTTGAAACCTTTAAGATCAGACCCAATTAGTCTGAATACAACATATCACTGATGTTTTTGTGTAATTTCACCTTGTCTGGGGCACTGATGTTTTCATAATGCAGCTCGACCTCAGACACTTTATCCTCATCTGCAACTGTTATGTTAAGTGTCTTCTTCTCTATATCTCTGATTGAGATTAGAGAAGACCTATGTTGAGAAATATTTTCCACATCAGGTATCAACTCCCTTATTTCACTCATGGCCAAGCTTCCTTTCACATCATATTACTTTGCTAAATCTTCTTTAGATTGGTATACTTCTCCAGGTGCTTTATCAAAAACGTTCTTTTTGTTGTTGAAAGCTCTTGAGATGCTTTCACTTTGAGGCATGCTTCTTTTACCATCTTCTTCCCTGTTGGTTCCACTCTCCACCATATCCATACTTAATTTCTCCTTAGGCTCTTCTTCCTACAGATCTACTATCTGTGGAGATTGTTTGGTCTTTATCTTCTTGGGAGCAGTCTATTGGCTACTAGTGCCTAAGGCCTATGAACTACTTCTCTTGGTGTAGAAAGTTACTTTGGAAACTTGGAATGTCATCTTCTGAGGGTTTTTTTTGTATCTGATTCTATTGTAGAGTTGGCTCGACTTGTTGTGTTTGAGCAGGCTGGAATATGGCTTCCATATCAACACAGGTTTCCAAATTTTCCAATTTGTCAAAACCTTCAACATACTCATTTTCATAAGGGCCTTGTTTTCTCATCAATATTCTTTTAGATATGACCTAATGTGGATCATGTTGGCACAGGGGTATACCTAGGGTTCAATGCTACAACAACACACCAACAAAGTCCTAACTATCGGCCCTTTCAGCAACACCTGCAAAGCAGATGAAGTCTCACCCGAGGTATAGGCAGGGGTGGTTGCAAGACTTGGGTGTCTATAACCTTAGTTGGGACACAGATATGTGATTATAATACTTAATACAGCTCTTAGCACCATCAGTTCCTTAATATGTAATCACTATTCACTTCGTTGATACAACAGATCTTCGCAGTATTCACACTAATCTATAGTATTCAAGCACTTAGCATATACAAATGGATCAAAATGAGCATATCAAGCACTATGCATGACTATCTAGATCAGATCTAACATTCTCATAGATAATAAGCACAAAGCATAAATAGATTTATCTTAAACATATCAGAGCACTTAGCATATAACATATGAACACATCAAGACAAAGCACAAAGCACATAACACAGTGTTTACATGGTTCACCCCCACCCTAGGGCTATGTCCACCAACTCTTATTCTTTATTGTTTTCAATCAAATGGTTACAAGAACAAATCCATCAAAACCCTTACTCTGCACAGCTCACCAGATCCTTCTTCCTTGCGCTACAGCACTAAGCTCTCCCACTACAAGGATCTGCACTTAGCTCTGCAAGTCTCTTACAGTCATGCACAAATCACTTACAGAATCTACTTGCACTTAGCATACATTCACATCACATAGATGCACTATTCTCTCTCTTCCTTACACTGCTTATCCTTCTATTTATACATACAAAACAGGCCTAAACATGGTTAAACCCATGGGTTGACATTCCATTCCCATTACATATTCCCAAAAACCCTAAAAGGAGCCCAAAAGGGGGTCGAGATCCCGTGATCTCTGATTTGTCTTGCGCTCCTTTGACAGACTGTCGAAATCCCAAAATAGGTCAACATGACCAAGAAACTCCCAAAACTTGGTCAAGGGCCAACAAGCCACCAACACTCACCTGTGACTCGTCCCAAGTCACTCTGGTTCTTCTTTTCGTCTGGCTTGATCTCTATAAATCCAAGGTTTTCTTATTAACATGGTAAACGAGGCATGGTTCTCAATAAATTGAATATTCTCAAAATCTTCTTCCGTCGAATTTCCATTAACAGTCATAGGTATCTGAGCGAGCCTCCCACACAGGTTTACTAGTTTTCCTATGAATAACCCTATTCCTCCTAGTGAAGGGATCA
Source organism: Picea glauca (assembly GCA_000966675.3). Taxonomy (NCBI): domain Eukaryota; kingdom Viridiplantae; phylum Streptophyta; class Pinopsida; order Pinales; family Pinaceae; genus Picea; species Picea glauca. Next base: position 809,987 of record JZKD02S0516310.1, read on the forward strand.
TAGCAAGCCTTCCTATAGCTTCCCAAGTTCTCTCTGTCATGATATTCACTTGTGTTTCCTCATCTAGAACACAGTCAATGTCAAAGTCCCCTATTCTTTCTTCAAGGCACTCCTTGTCTTCAAAAAACTCTGATAGTCTAACATGTCGATGGTCATCCAAGGTTTCTTTCATCTGTAGTAATACCTTCTCTTATTCTTTTTGGGGTTCTACTATAGCCTTATTTTCTGGATCTGTCGTAGGGTTTTCTTGTCTTATGTTCATACTTTCAAGTTTACTAATCATTTTGGGGCAATCCAACACTTCATGGTCTAGAGATTTGCAACAAAGACAACTAGGTCTTCTACCAGGGAATTCCTTAGCAAGATGTCTCGATCTTCTGCAACTATAACAGAGGTTTAATCCTCTATTTCTTTTAAATGATCCCCAACCTCTTTTGTACTGCACACTAGGATCATATGAGCTAACCTGCAATAAATTCTTTCTAGGATCCTGCATCCATTTGTTAGTCCAAAAATTATTTCTCTGCATTGGTATAACATATCTTTCATTAGTATTATCAGATCTATTCATATCAAACCTTCTTTCATCTATTAATTCCCTAGTTTTCAGGCTAGGATAGATCCATACTTTAGAAACAAAAATTTATACTTATCTTACTTCTACGGAGCACAAAGCTTCCAAATCTAAAACTTTTAACTATTCTTACCTTTATCAGAGCATAGCGTTTGCAGATATTACCTCTTTTAATCGGAAATTCTTACTTTTACCTTTCTTAGAGAACAAATCTTTCATATCTTGCTTCTTTCCTTCAGATCTTATCTTATTTATTTAGATCAGGATTCTTTCTTTCAGATATGACTTTCTTTATTTAACACAGAGCTTTATAAGTCAAGTAGAATACTACACACTAAGGCATAGATCTATGCACAGAGATTTCACAGTTTCAGGATAGATCTTTGTACAAAGATTCTTCTTTCTTGGTTCCCAGCAATCACGGTTTCAGGTCCTAGCAACAGAACCATTTGTTGGCATAGGGGCAGACCCAGGTTTCAATGCTACAATAGTGCACCAACAAATCCCTAACTATCGGCCCTTTTGGCAACACCTGCAAAGAAGATGAAGTCTCACTCGAGGTAGAGGCAGGGGTGGTTGCAAGACTCAAGTGTCTGTAACCTTAGCTAGGACATCGATCTATTATTATAATACTTAATACATATCTTAGCATTGTCAGTTCCTTAATGTGTAATCACTATTCACTTCATTGATACAACAGAGCTTCACAGTATTCACACTAATCTACAGTATTCAAGCACTTAGCATATACAAATGGATCAGAATGAGCATATCAAGCACTAAGCATGACTATATAGATCATATCTAACATTCTCACAGATAATAATCGCAAATCATAAATAGATCTATCGTAAACATATCGGGGCACTTAGCATATAACATATGAACACATCAAGACAAAGCACAAAGAACATAACACAATGTTTACGTGGTTCACCCCCACCCCGGGGCTACGTCCACCAACTCTTCTTATTTATTGTCTTCAATCAAATGGTTACAATTACAAAGCCATCAAAACCCTTACAACGCATAGGACAGAAGATCTGTGCAACTCGTCAAATCCTTCTTCCTTGCGCTACAACACTAAGCTCTCCACAATCCTCTACAAGGATCTGCACTTACCTTTGCAAGTCTCTTACAGTCATGCACAAAGAACTTATAGAATCTACCCACACTTAGCATACATTCACATCATATATATGCACTATTCTCTCTCTTTCTTACATTGCCTATCCTTCTATTTATACATACAAAATAGGCTAAAACATGGTTAAACCCATGGGCCGACATCCCATTCTCATTACATATTCCCAAAAACCCTAAAAGGGGCCCAAAAGGGGGCCGAGATCCTATGATATCTGCATCATCTTGCGCTCCTCCTTCGACAGGCTGTCGAAGTCCCAAAATAGGTCAACATGACCAAGAAACTCCCAAAACTTGGTCAAGGGCCAATAGATCATATCTTCTCCCTTGTAGCTATGAAAATCCAAACTCCTTGAGTTTGGCCTAGATCTGAGGTAAGAAATCTCTAGTATTCACAAAATATGTTCCTATGATGAAAGGAAATTTCAGGTTGGACACCTTGTGCATTTTCAGGAAATGTTATGTCTCTGAGATGATTCTTTTCCTAATGAAATCTAGGGAAAATACTCTAGGTTTTAGAAAGATAGGGAGAATATAAGGTGCCTATTGACAACCATATACCAAAATTATTGTAGAATGCATGAACAACACCCAATATCCTACTCTGTTTTCTGAATTTGGTCGTAAGTAACTTTTCATGTCCTCTAGGACTCTTGGCAGGCTGGTGTTGAAGATCAAGCTGTAAACTTTGGACATGATCTTATTTATGATAATGAGCATTGTGATTATTTCGCATTCGGTGGAGATGAATGTTGCTTTAGGGAACTCTTTCTTGTTTGTCTCTAGGAACATTTTCATCAAGTATGTGTAATACCTGAAGTGCCTTAGCGATTGGAAGTTCACTAGTTGTTTGTGTACATTATCAACTATGAATTTATCAAAACTGATACTGACTGACTGACTGGATTCTGACTGAAAAAAGGTTAACATAAAACCTAACATGACCTCAACTACATATTTTTCATTATCTAGACCTAAAATATAATTGAGTATGGAAAAGGCCCACTGGATATCGATAACCATGGCATCTACATGCATCAGCAAGGATAGACTCTCAGAATACTGCTCAGGTTTGACAATTGTCTGCAAAAATAGGTTTTTGACCTCGGGGGGACATTCCCTGTAAACTGTAACTATATTTTCCTCTTTGAAGGGTTCAAACATTGTGGAAGGGGACTCTGGTATCTAGAGGGCGTACTGAATGGATGGGCTATCTATTCTACACAACACCTCCAACCCTAACTTATTTAAAATGACTCTTTTATCATGTTTGTATTGTTCAACACACCAGCCTATGAATTCCAGGAAGGGGAATGCGACTTCGATGGCATAAGGGACTGTGGAGGCTTGGAAATCTTCAAGAAATAGTATTTGTCTCCCTACATGATCTGAAAAATTGGCTTTGTACACAGAGACAGGTGAGACGGTTATTTCAGTGTCAAACACATCAGAGTCTCTATCAATTAGGGTTTCTTCGCTTAGTAGGGGATCTTGTTATGTTACAGACAAAATGACGGGATCCATAGTGATGACAAAAAAATACCTGCAAATGAGCGGAAGACGTGATAATTTGGTGCATTGTTGAGCTTAGGTTCAAATGGAGTGGTCGTGCCACTTTTAACATTCAAATTATTTGAAAAATCATAAAATAATGACAAGGATCCCCCACTTATATATGCTTCCTGATATTGGGAATGAGGAAAAGCAGTTTGGGGTAGACTGATTTTCACCACAATATGCATTTGGTGGTGCCACGTGGTCCCGAGCCAAAACCATGGTATTTTCATTGGCCTTCTTTCAAATAATTAATCTTCGCGCTAGTTCTTCGCTCGATATGGCCTCTAATCGTTGATCTGTGGTGCCTAAGATCTATGGTCCGTCGGGTCCCATCAACTTTGTGTGACCACTAGACTTAGCCTTATTTCGCTAGATGTGGTCCCGTCTGCCAATTTATCATGCCTCTACACCGATTTAGCCCCTCGCTAAGTCCCAAGACTTGGATTCCATCAAAAAATTGTTATCGTGATAACATAAGCCACTGAATTTTCATTTCCTTGATCATCATTTTGTATGAGGACAACATTTAAGTATATATCGCGAATTCCTTCTCAAAATTTAGCTTCGCCAAAATCGGTGTGGAATTGATTTCTTTCTTAATCCCTTCAAAATAATTTTCGACATCATCTGTCCAAGAAAAAGAACGATCTTGCTTAATCATATTATGAATTGGTTTGACCATCACAAAAAAAATTGGAACAAACCTATGAACAAAGTTAATAACCCCCATAAAATCTTGAACCTCCTTCTTGGAAGTGGGAATAGGCAGATTAAGGATAGAAGAAATCCTTTCAGGATCAATGCTTATTCTTGAATCGGAGACAATGTGTCCAAGGATATTGCCCTCGGTAATGTCGAAAATGGACTTGGAAGGATTTAGAGAAATGCCAAATTTCCTACATCACATGAGAATGTTTCTCAGATGACCAAAATGATTTGATCGGATTTTAGAGTACACTATTAGGTCATCAAGGTAGATCTAAATGATCTTACCGATCAAATCATCAAAATCTATTTTCATATCTCTTTGAAAGGTGGAACCTACATTAGATAATCCAAAAGGCATACGTTCATAATCAAAGCTACCACAACGAGTAATAAAGGCGATTTATATTTATCTTCCCTTTTTTCCTTGATTTGATTGTAAATGGAAAAACCATCAAGTAAGGACATCATTTGTGACTGTGAAACTTGCTGCAAAATCATTTCCATGTTAGGGAGAGGGAAGTTATCTTTTATACTAGCTCGATTTAATGCACGAAAATCAACGCATAATCTGATCTAGCCTGTTGTTTTTCGAACAGGAACCAAATTTGAAAACCATTCAGAGTACTTGAACGGAAAGATGATTCCATCCTTCAAGATTTTTTCCAACTCCTTTAGAATAGTTTCTTCTAGCGCAAGGTTAATAGGTCTTTGTTTTTTCCTAACTAGATTTATGCCTTCCTTAATGGGGATGACATGTTGTATAAGACCAGGATCAAAACCATGAAGATCCTCATAAGACCAAGCAAAAACATCTTGAAATTCACCAAGTAGCTTGGAAAACTTCATTTTCTCTTGATCTGAACATTTGGCACCTATTTTAACATTCTTTGGAGCCTCAAGTGTCCCAATGTTCAAGGGGATGGTTTTACCCACCTTCATTTTCGACTCCTCTTCTTTATGTTTCTTCTTATTGCGTACATAACTTGAAGAAAATGAACTCCCTAGAGGAGTCAAGCCTTTAGGAATCTTGTTATTTTCTATGGATATAATTTCCTTAGGCTTAAAAGGTTCATTTTGAATGAAAGCAAAAATGCTCTCATCATTAGGGAAAACCTGCCAAGATTCTATATTGTCAGGGATGTGTGGACGATATAAATATTGAAAGGTACAATCAGGTCTGTGTGGTAGAAGTTTCTTATTAGGAGAGGCTACAAAAACAACTAACCGATCAGCCATTGAGTTTAACTCCCTCTTAACATGAGTGATGTTGAAATATAAAAGGTTCGAGATAAGCGCCAAAACAATTTGGGTGTATCATTTCATCAACTTGTTGTTAGGAGATTAAATTTTACGCACAAGGTTCACAACAAGCTCGGAATCCCCAATAAATTAAAGGTGACCACATCCAATATTATACGCATTCTCGATTCCTAATAATAAATCTTCAAATTCAGTGACATTGTTAGTGCAAGCGAACTCCAAGCTGTAAGAAAAATTATTGATTTTTCCTATAGGGGAAATCAAGATAATGCCAGCTCTGTTACCTTCATTAGAGCATGAACCATCAAAGTTCATGTGCCACATACCATCTTCTAAATCAATTTGTTCCAAGGGAATTTTTTCCTCCTCAGCAAATATGGAATACACTCCTAGGTCCTCTTCGATATAGTTTACATTAGGTTGTGGGACACTCTCTATGTAAGGTGATATCCTTCCCTCTCTAAGGACTATAATATTTTTACCGTTTTGAGGAATGGATAAATGTGTATTGTCAAGTGAGAGGTATCCACCCATTAAGGCTTGCTAATATCTTCCCAAGATGACTGAGTAATCATTTACTGGCATATCAATTACCTGAATACTAAGATTTGTCCTTATTTCAGGGTGTGCGCACAAAGCTAAGGTTACATATTTAATCTCACCTATGGTTGTTTGTTGTAGGCTATTATAGGAGAGCATGATTCTATCATTTTCATTTGTACAATATAAGCCTAGCTCTTCCATAATAATCTTCAACATCACACTTGGGCCCAAACGACCATAAATGAGGCAACAATGGGCAATCTTATCCATAATCTTTACAGAAATATAAAAAGGGGGATTTTTTACAGGGTATCTAAATTCATGTACACCTACTTTATTTACAAACGAAATCTCTCCGTTCACCTCTTTAGAGAGATTGGCTACAATGGAATAGTTTCCTTCCATGAATTGTTTCATATGCATATGTTGTTCAGGGACATTAACCATGTCTAGAAGGGTGGCATCTGCTTTGATGTTGGCCAACTGATTCAAGATATTTTACTTGGAAGAGAGGAGAGGGGAAGTTGTTCCTTGACTGTTAGGAACTTTAGGAACCTGAATAGTAGCAGTGGGTGAGGATGAGCTCGGTCTAGAAGAATTGCGGGGAGGATCAAATTTTCCCTTGGGAGCATAGGCTTTGTTCCTAGTATTGATGATCATGATATCTTTTGGCTCTACAAAATCTAAGACAACGATAGTAGTTTCTAGTCTTTTACCAAATATATTATCTCTGGTACTCTTCCTTACCTCACATGTGTCTTCCTCGTGGTGTTCCTCGCAGATGTTACACCAACTTCGAGACAAGATATCTTTAGGCTGAAAATTATTTTCAATTGGGTTCCTAAAGGGGGGTGCATAAGAGGATGAAGCTCCAGGGGTGAGAGGTGAGACATCCCCCTTTCGCTCGAATGCTATCATATGATTATTCATGTCTTGTACTAGTTATAAGAGGGTGGACATGTCTATCTGTTTAATCGATTCTCCCTGAGGAAGACATGTTCTTTCAAGTTGTTCTTCATACTCTCAACAAGTATGCAGAGAGGAACTGATATTATCAATAGATTTTTCCTCAAGCCTATGATGGTAAGGGGAAGGTAATGCATTGTAGTAATGCATGAAATCATCTTGGTTCTGAGGTTGAATAAGTCCAGGGATATGATTGTATAACTTTGTGAAACGCAAGTTGAAGGAATTGATGGTTTCGCCATCCTTATAGGCAATGTTACTTAATTACCGTAACCTCTCGACTGGGATTTTAGATTGCCCATAAGTGGATCTAAACCAGTAGATTAACTCCTCCCAATTAGACATAATCTTAGGAGGAAAGTCAAATAAATCGACCACAGCCTTTCCCTCCAAGGAATTGACGAATAAGTGCATGCAAGTATCATTGTCGTTGGCTCCTATGTTGTAACAAGCATTAGCAAATGCCACTAGGTGTTTGTTTGTAGTGACAATGTTATTTCCTGAAAACTTAGGAAGATGTTATTTGAATTTAGCAAGCGGATGGGTAGCAGGTGCTAGGTTAAGAGGAGAGGACACATGTCATGGTGTGGTTGTGGCGTCTTCTTCAAACTGAAAAAGCCCATACTTTTTAATGACTTTGGTGGGGTTCATGGTAGATTGGACAGGGATATGGTGGCTATATAAGCTACCAGTAACCGATGAATATGAATACTAAGAGAGGAAGCACTTCCAGTTCCACCATAGTCACCACTAGATGCCATCTTATGGTTCATAGGTGAAGGATAAAAATACAAACTTGAAGAATCAGACAAAGTTATCCTTAGAGAAATTTGTTGAGTAGATAACACAATGTTCCCTCTTGTTATTTCAGCAATAGGACTAATTTCAGGTGATAAGCCTCTTCTTCTTCTAGAGACACGGGAGTCTAAGGACATGAAAGAAAGGCCAAAAATGAAGAAAAAAGAAGGTTACTGTTGATTTCTAGGATGTCTACGTCTAGCTTTCAATCATTCTTGAGCACTAATATCTCGTTCAACTGTTGCCCATGAATGATTAAGCTCAGCACGGGTATTGGTAGTGTCTAAAATGGTGTTAAATAGGTTTAAAGCAATGTTGGTCTGATCTTGAAGATCGAGCTCAATATTGGGTTGCCTTGCAACAAGCACAGTCATTAAGAAATAAAAACAGTCAAAGAATCAATATCATAAAAATAGATGTATTCGATGATAATCTAGTATAAAAATTAACTAGAGAGATATTGAAGATCTCCCCAGTATGGTCGCCAAATAAATGTAAAAGATATGAAATGATCTTACTCAAGCATTTTCATATTTTGCTTGGCTAAATAAAAATAGACGAGAATGTCACCCTATGTTTATAGACATCAAAAATAATATGCTAACTCACAAGTATTGATTACAAGTGTTTAGGATAGTCTTTTTATAAATAAAATCTTGCAGGAAAATTCATTATTTATATGGTTTTCTAAATATAACAGTTGTTGAAATAAATGTAGAGATAGAAGTAAAGACAGGTTGGCCCTTCACCAAGTTTTGAGGAACACTTGGTCATATTTGACAGTTTTTGGACTTCGACAGCCTGTCAAAGATGGAGCCCCAGGTGAAACAGAGATCACGGGATCTCGGTCCACTTTTGGGCCCCTTTTAGGGTTTTGGGTTAATGTAATGGGAAAGGGATGTCGTCCCGTGGGTTTACCCACGCTTAGGCCCAGTTTTGTAATGTATAAATAGAAGGATAAGAACTGTAAGAAGTAGTATATATGATTGTTTAATGCAATTGATAGTACATCTATGTGATGTTGAATAAGTGCTATGTGCAAACTGTGTAATTCTTGTAAGGTTAAGTGCAAGTTACTGTAAGGTTTCTATAGAAAGCTAAGTGTTGTAACACAAGGAATAAGGATCTAGCGAGCTGCGCAGATCTTATGTCCTATGCAAAGAAGGGTTTTGGAGGATTTGTGCTTGTAATAGATTGAAGATGATAATAAAAAAGAAGATCTTGTGGACGTATCCCTAGGGTGGGGGTGAACCACGTAAATCTGTGTGTTATGCTATGTTCTTTGATTCAATGTGTTTATCTTTGCTTATGTTATGTGCTTTGATATATCCACTTATGCTTTGTTCTTCTTAGATATATATTATTGTTAGATGTTATGTGTATGAGGATGCTTAGTGTTGATCTTTTGTATCTGATCTGGGTTACTATGGTTAAGTGCTGAAATACTGCAGATCTAAGTGTACACCGCGATGCTTTGTGCTTTCTGCGAAGTATAACAAGTGTTGAATATTGATGAATGATCAATGCTAAGTTCTTTGTAAATGATATAATCACATATATGTGTCCCATCTAAGGTTGCAGACACATGAGTCTTGCAGCCACCCCTGCCTCTACCTCGGGTGAGACTTCATATGCTTCGCAGGTGTTGCCGAAAGGGATGATAGTTGGGGATTTGTTGGTGCGCTCTTGAGCATTGAACCATGGGTTTTCCCCTGTGCCAAAAAATGGTTCCATTGCCGAGACATGAAACTGTGATTGTTGGGAACTGAGGAAGAAGAAACTTTGTGCAAAAGAAAGCTTTGTGCGTAGAAATATTTCTCTAGTGCGCAGCTTTTTACTCGACCTCTGAAACTTTGTGCCAGGAATAAGGTTAGATATGAAGAAAGGAAGATCATATCTAAAGAAAAGAAGCGAGATTTGAATTCTCTGTGCTCTAAGAAAAGTACAAGTGGAAATTTCTGAAAGAAAGAGGTTAGATCTTTAGAAAAGAGGTATGATTTGTAAGCTTTGTGCTCTAATAAAGGTAAGAATAGTTAAAAGTTCTTAGATATAGAAGCTTTGTGATCTGTAGAAGTAAGGTAAGTGGAATTTTTTGTTTCTAGAGCATGGATCTAGGTATGTTTGATAGATTTTGTCCTAGCTTAAAAACTAGGGCATTAATAGATGAAAGAAAGTTTGATATGAATAGATCTTATAAGTATCATGATAGATATGTTATACCTATGCATAAAAAGAATGTTTGGACTAACAAATGGATGCAAGATCCTAGAAAGAAGTTTTTGCAGGTTAGCTATCACGATTCTAGTGCGCAATACAAAAGAGGTTGGGGATCATTTAAAAATAAGAGAGGATTAACCCTATGTTACAGTTGCAGAAAACCAAGCCATCTAGCTAAGGAATGCCCTGGTAGAAGACCTAGTTGTATCTATTGCAAAGCTATGGACCATGAGGTATTGGATTTCCCTAGAATTATCGCTAAGCTTGAAAGGATAAATCTAAATCAAGAAGACCATAAGGTAGATCCAGAAAAGGTAGAAACCCAGCAAGAATCAGAGAAAGTATTAATACAGATGAAAGAAACCCTGAAGGAACATAAAGATGTCTAATTACAAGAGATATTCAAAGAAAACAAGCAAGTCAAAGCAAGAATAGGGGACTTCAACATTGACTATATTATTGATGAAGAAACACAAGTGAACATTATGCCAAAAAGAACTTGGGAAGCTATAGGGAAGCCTGCCATGATTCCTTCACTGGGAGGAATAGGACTATTCAGAGGAAAATTGATAATGTTATGTGGAAAACTCACTCAAATACCTATGACAGTCAATGGAACTTCAAGAGAAGAATATTTTGAGATTATCAAATTCATTGAGGACAACACCCTGTTTACTATGCTACTCGGAAAACCTTGGATTGAAAGAGATCAAGCCAGAAAGAAGGAAGAAGAAGAGGTTTTAGAACAATAGAGACAAGAGTTAAAAGATTTCATGACTAAAAGGATCGCACAGTTGATATAAGAACAGGAGAACTACTTGAAGCCATCTGACACTAGAAGCCCAGATGTCGAGGCCAAAGATACACAAAAGGCTAAAATTTATACCCCGGACAAAGAAGAAGTGATATACTTAAACCTTAGGAGAGAATATCACCAGCACGAAGTGACTATGTCTAAGGAAAATAAGAATCAAAATGGGAAGAGAATCACCAAGACGAAGCTCACTGGAAAGAAGGATAGAAAGCTAAGTAAGAAGAAGGCTAAGATTTAAAAATTACAAAATATCCCAGAGGGTACCTCACAGCAAGACACTTTTCAGAATTGGAGCTTCGTCAGGATATCAGAACAGTGACATATGCCACTTCGCTGAGGTGAAGTAATATACTCATTGGAAGTCAATATAATCATTTGAATGTCGCTTCGAATGGGTTGGAAAGCATTTATGGCTCGCCACTAGACCGTTAGACCACGCCATAATGGACAGAACATAAGTTAATGCAGCCTCATACCCATTTCAAGCAGACCATTGTTAAGTTTACCTACTTAGTCCATCGTGCCACACACCGAGAATACCTTTTTCTAAGTGATAATTTGAGCCCAAAACCTGAGATTAATTCACCCTGTGATCATTGCCTTATTCTCATACCATTCACTGTAGTCTCTGAATTCATTTCACACCCGAACTAGTTGACTCGAGCTTGTATGTCAGATGAGCTCAGCGTTGTTGAGAAAGTAGTTGAAGAAGTTTTGATTGACTTAATGAATGAGAGAGTCATGTTAGAGAGAGTATTATCTATAGGAGTCCAACCATCATCAAGGAGAGGACTCCAGGCCTCTTCTTCCACTACTCGTGCCGGTCCATCCCGGTCGACCGATGAGAAATGGACCAAGCACAGGGATGACATCACAAATGCCAAGCTTATCACATGCATTCTACCTACTTACTTACCACCTCTAAGAGGTTCCATCGACTGTGAAAGTGTACCTCGAGACTTCGAGTACACTTTCATCACCATGTACATTCCAAAAGGGGTGCGCACAGTTTGTGCTAACCAGGATAAGCTCATAGCACTGAAATTTAGTGATTTTAACCTTGGAGATCATAAATTTTATAGCATGTTAGCCCCGCATAAGTAATTAACCCGAACCAAAGGAAAGAATTCTAATATTGTCCCGCAGTCATGGACCCAGAACCTCACGTAGTCCACACTGCTTAATGTAATGAATATCCCGCACTTCAGCAGACACCAGGAAGTCAATGCATGTGTCACGTTTTTGTTGTCTTGCTACCATGGAGGGTACTTATGGTTGGACCGTTGCATCACTGTGGATCTAACCTTGATCAATCGGATCATAGGACTTAGTATGCAAGTCCCTAACCCATAGGATTTTTACCCTAGAAAGACCTCAGACTGAGCACTAGCGCAGAAGATAAAAGAAACTTATGGAGATGTCGAGAAAGGCATGCAAGGCTACAAGGTAGCCTATATCCAGAGTGGTGCAGTGCACCTTGCCTATCAGTTGATCACGGGAAAGCTAGTTCGTAAGAACAGACCAACACAAGTGACTGGATTCGTAGTTGACCTTGCAGGGAAGTGCGCTGAGGGACTACAGATGAACTGGGTGCAGTACCTTGTAAACCAATTAGAGCTTGATTGCAGAGAAGCGCAAGACCAAGGGCATGAGTTCCACTTTAGTTGGTTTCTCATACTAATCAATTTCATCACCTAGGAGCTACCAGAAGGTGCCACTTTTCTGAAGATCGAAACTTTCAAACCACTGGCCGCGAAGTTTTGTATGTTTTGGTACTCCAGTGACTTGAACAAGCAGTGGCAGTCTAATGTCGTCTTCCACACCTATTACAACCAATTGAAGAATGAAATCTAGTCTACACCGCGCCTCACCCCAAACACACTTCGCAGGTTTAGACCTTTGATAAAATTCAACATGGACCACCACTTCACCTATATCACAATGTGCGTTGATGAGCATAAACAACAGCTCTAGTCATACTATAAGTTGACAGAAGAAGACTTAGAGAAGATTACCAAGGAATGGTCGGCATACCTCCTTGTTGCAGTGGACCCCACAGAAATGTCCGATGTGGATAGTCCTGAAGCTATGCCGAATACACCTAGACCAAGCAAGACAAAGAAGGATGATGAAGCTCAATATGTCCATAGCACATCCACGAAGACTACTTTGATCTCACCTGCGCAGGGAGGTGATGGTGAAGAACTAGGTGGAAAATAAGTTGAGAAAAACAAAGGCGAGGTTACTCCACCTAGAGAGGAGGAGGATCCCTCTAAGAAAAGGAATATTACCCTACCCAATCCCTCATCCAAAGGCCACCCAGACTACGTTTAAGACTACACTCACACTGGACGATTTTGACTTCTTAGTCACTACGTTGAATGATGCTTCACTAAAGATCGCAGAAAAGAAAGAAGCAAAGCAGGAGGAGGTATTCATCCAAATCAAGGGTGAACTTCAAGAAGTGTAGCAGGCACTCTAGTCCAGCTGAGCAGTTTCTACTATGCCCTTGACAATTTGAACAATAGGAACAGATGATGAACCCACCCAATTACACCAGATCGTCGATAAATTCGAAGCTCGCCTTCGACGAGTTCAAGAAGATACAATGCACACCACCTAGGATTTGACACAAGTACAAAGCACACTTGTATAACAACAGAGTAAGGAAGAATGGGAAAATATTTCCCTACAAGCGAAGTGGGATGAGGAAAAAACACAGTTACAGTAGAGCAAGGAACAATTTCTAGCAGAGCAACTTGAAGTACATGAAAGGGTTCACAAAGAACTTCGGTCTGTGACGGTCATAGAAGTGAATATTGAATAACATGTCCCATAGCAAGTGGCACAACTTGAAGAAGTAATCCAACAACTTCAGTAGTGCATCATAGATATGGAACTTCGTACCATGACCGAGACTCCTCAAGAAATAAGAGATCTAAGGGAGGCAACTACCTGCAGCGCAGTTGGCCAATTAAAAACCCTTGCCTTGGAATGCAAGAAGATGAGTGCTAGAAGCACCCAGACTTATGAGAACCTCACAGAGAATCCATAGTTGCAGGCATTGGAGGCATAACTCTAAGAAGCAAAGTATCATGCAGATACGCTACACGTGAAGTTGAAGGCCTTGACCCTAGTCGAAAGAATGAAGAGATTTCAAGAACAACGCACCACCCAACAATAGGTACACACGTTGCAAAGTAAAGTGATGGAAGTCTCCCAATGACTTCAAGAAATCCAATAAAATGCATGCCAACTGTTAACTGAAGTTGAAAGCCAGGGAATCGAGCTTGAACAGGTTGTCATCACCACGAAACAATGTCTAGAAGGGCCAGTAAACGATGCAGTGATCCAGGAGTTCACTGAGAAAGAGGTTTTCACACTACAGCAGGTTGAAGCAGCTTGAGCCAAGCTCGAGGCATTCAAGGCGGAATTAATTAGACCAGAGTGACTCGAGACGAGTCACAGGTGAGTGTTGGGGGCATGTTGTCCCTTGACCAAGTTTTGAGGAAAACTTGGTCATATTTGATTGTTTTTGGACTTCGACAACCTGTCAAATATGGAGCACCAGGTGAAGGAGAGATCACAGGATCTCAGTCCACTTTTGGGCCCCTTTTAGGGTTTTGGGTTAATGTAATAGGAAAGGGATGTTGGCCTGCGGGTTTACCCAAGCTTAGTCCCACTTTTGTAATGTATAAATAGAAGCATAGGAAATGTAAGAAGTAGTAGATATGATTGCTTAGTGAAATTGGTAGTGCATCTATGTGATGTTGAATCAGTGCCTTGTACAAACTGTGTAAGGATTGCAAGGCTAAGTGTAAGTTACTGTGAGGTTGATATAGAAAGATAAGTGTTCTAACGCAAGGAAGAAGGATCTAGCAAGCTACACAAATATTCTATCCTATGCGAAGAAGAGTTTTGGAGGCTTTGTGCTTATAACAAATTGAATACAATAATAAAGAAGAAGATCTTATGGACGTAGCCCTAGGGTGGGGGTGAACCACATAAATCTGTGTGTTATGCTCTGTGCTTTGATTCAATGTGTTTATCTTTACTTATGCTATGTGCTTTGATATATCCAGTTATGCTCTATGCTTCTTAGATATATATGATTGTTAGATATGATGTGTATGAGGATGCTTAGTGCTGATCTTTTGGATTTGATCTGGGTTACTATGGTTAAGTGCTGAAATATTGTATATCTGAGTGTACACAGTGATGCTCTGTGTTGTCTGCAAAGTATAATAAGGGTTGAATAGTGATGAATGATCTATTCTAAGTGCTCTGTAAATGATATAATCCCATATCTATGCCCCAACTGAGGTTGTAGACACCTGATCCTTGAACCACCCCTGCCTCTACCTCGAGTGAGACTTCATCTTCTTTGCAGGTGTTGTTGAAAGGGTTGATAGTTAGGGATTTGTTGGTGCGCTCTTGAGCATTGAAACCTGGGTGTGCCCCTGTGCCAACAAGACACCAAGATGATAATCAAGACATATGAGACATAAAGAAATCCTTTATTTCATTCCAATTCATCAAAGAGTCATTCTCTTTACAAAAAATGTTGAAGAATTTTTGGACCAAAGTCAAACTTAAACGTCTCTGATGAAACATAAAAAAGGACCTCTGATAGAAAACCAAAAAAATGAAATATAAAATATGGATCATCTTGCCACATATTGTTTCCTACTCGACTCTGCACAATAGCCTTTGTCAGTCATGAAAACTAATTCACAAACAGAAAAGTCTACACAGACTATCAAAGATAGATCAACACCTCTGAAAAAAAAGTGTCTGGATGATGTAATTCAACCCTAAATCTTGTTGTCTACAATAAGGCCCTCCTATCATAAAAAATAATTAGGCTTATGATCAATTATGGAATGAATGAAAACTAAATTATCTCAACATAAACTCAAAGAGAAAACCTTAGTATGCTAATCCTTATATCCTCCTCTTGTTCCCCCCTTTTCTTTTTCCTTTAAGAAAATTAGAATTGGTTGAAGTAGTTGAACTGCCTCATTAGTTAAGTTAATTAAAAACTCAAACAACTTTTTAGTTAGGGGGAAAAGTAATAATCATAATAAGGGTTATAAATAAATAATAACTAGTAGGTGGGACCCCTTGTGACTCCCTTTAGCTTTTAATAATCATATCATAGATAATTAATTTAACAACATCCCTCCTTGTGACTCCCATCACCACATTCATATTTGACAATTTATCTCAATGATATTTACAATTATTTCCAAAATATATTACCAATATATCCAAAAAACATGTTGTCCGGAAATCTAAAGTCAATTGTTCTCAACAATAAATAAATAAAACTTAAAATCCGTATTTTCTAGTCTGTGAGGCAATCGTTTCCTTGTTGTTGTTATCACCTTTTAATCCTTCTAAATTTTCCTTAAGTTGTGTGGAGCCTTTAGGTCTCATCTCATTGATCATATAATAGCAATCGTCCCTCCAATGCATGTGGAAGGACACAAATTTATCATAATCATTTGAAGGTGAGGAAGGGGTAGAAGTGGCTTTCCCTTTGACAGGGGCATGGTGGGCCTTAGTTTTCAATCTCTTGTTTGAAGAGCTCATTCATGTATGCATAATGGAATAGAAAATAGTCCCTTTAACAACCATACATGACAACTCTTTAAATATATGAAATAGATTTTCTCTCATCAACATATCCTACTCATGCAATCCAATCCATACAAATTGTTTAATTGTTGTCAATGAGCAAGGGGGTGAACAAAAGGTCATGGGATATGCTAGGGGTTTGTATTGACAGAAAAATGATAAAATGAGGGGGGGGGGGGACATGGTTACTATTCACCGACAAAACACAATCAACTGAAATGAAAACCAAGGAACGTGTCATTGTAATCCATCCAAGAAACTGTAATTAAATTTTAAGAACAGAGAGTGAAAAATGGATATGGGAAGGTGAGGGGATTGTAATTAGAGAAAAGTGAAATAATGGTAGGGAGGAGAGAGGATATTGTTCATAAAATTAATTAACTAATCCATAATCATTCTATATCAACGCAAAAGGTCCAACACCAACCAAATAATCATTGTGTTTAATTTAACAACCATTGTGTATAATTCAATCAATTTTGTATATTATTTGTTCATTGTTTGCAAATAAACCATTAACACGATGTCATCAAAATATACAATATGTCTTCCACAACAACCTGTAAGGGTTTTGTTTCTTCTCAATTGTTCCATTTAATATTTAAAACAGATTCTAAATGAACACATAATCACTTGTTCCAATCTGTTCCATCAAAACATCAACCCTTGTCCATGAATCATTTCTTCAAATCAAACACAGATACTAAAATCACACCGGATTCCATTCCTCAAGTTCATTTAATAATCAAGTTTTAATGATATCATATTTTCATCGAATCCATGTCCATTTCTGAAACAATGCATGATATCCATCATCCATACATAGTGGATAGTCAAAACACAATCCTCAATCTATCTTGACTTGCCATTTAACACACAACAATCACCCTTTCAATTTATACGATGTTGTAGGATACGCAGACCTTTCAACCAACACAAGAGCATCTCTGTGACTGCACATGTTTAATTAATATGAATATAAAAATCAATGATGTTGAGATATCAATCTAATAAAGGGAGTCAACGATAGTATGCCTAACCCCATTTCTCAAATCGATCAAATTGCAACAAAACCATATTGTTTAAAAACCCGTGACCATCTCTGATGGTGCGATCAAGTAATATCCAAAGCATATAAAGTGGATAGCCACGCCACAACTATCATGATTGCAATACTCCCATTTGGTAATTTAAACACACAGTCAAAGAAATCATTAATTCAACCTAACATGTTGTAGGAAAGCCACATGTATCCATGCATCACGCACAAAGCATTTCTATGACTTAATCATATTAAAACTAATGTTGGGTTAACAATTTAATGATTACAATGTAAAATACAACGACTATATATTCAATCCCATTTCCCACTCAACAATTAACCAAAACCACTTTCAGCATAATCAACAAAGACGAGCCAACGATAGAATATTGTCAACGATGCACCACCAACTCATAACAATCAACAACATACCCAACCGGACACAATGGTTCCCTCTATAAAAACCAGGCTTGAGAAGTCAAGGGTTTTCTATGTGGACCAACAAAGGGAGACTAGAGTCCCCCCCCCCCCAACATCAGGTGAGAACCTCTGAGACCAATGGTGCTCACACAGGGTATACTACCCATAACTTTGTAGACAGGGTGACCATTCCCATGATAGAAGAGATTATGAACAGAGGAGAAAGGCTTCATTTTGGTCCTGTAACAATACTTAGAACATGCAGGGTATAACCCTCGTGGTTTTCCCAATCAAATGAAGAATGTTGAGATAAAACAAATCTGAGAAATAGAAATCAACCTTAAGCAATCCCTTTGGCATAACGAATATCATAATCCCTTGTGCAAACACTAGTAACATGAATGGACCCATACCCAAATGAATGATACGAGGTAACAAAAATTGTTTCAAACCCAGCAAACCCCATAACAGCAAACAACTGGGAATGGTGATAAGAAAGCGTGGAGACAACTAGCCAATCTGGCCTAAATGAAAACCCTTCAACTAAGACCAATAAGGATAACAGAGATCCTTCATGGCTTCTAAACTCAGAATGGTTAATGAAACTATAACTTCAAACATTATTGCAATGAAACCACACCAGCCATTGATTCCAAACAAATATCACAAATTTACACATTTTCCCGACTTAAGGAAAGAACAGACCCATACATCACCAAGACAATATCTATTTCATAACCAGAGAGAGTTCATGGATGGAGAAAAGACATACCTGTAACCACGAAAGCCTTAAAAACACGAGCTTGGACGAATAATTCTTCTTCTACTTGAAAATCAAAGCTTAGCCACAACGAACACAATTGAACAATATCCAAGGTGACGGCTAGTGGAAGGGGTATGGAGTGACATGCAGTAAATGCACGCCACCTCCATCCTCCAGTCATTCAATTCCTTAGTACACGCCAACCCACTAATCCATTAATTCATTCAATTAAACCATGCATCGAAACCAACATGCACTAATTGCCAATAGTTCCACCCTATGTCACATTAACCATTGCCAACCATATTGTAGCACATATCACATGTATTTCCATATAACTCAATAAATCGTATATCCATTAACCCATTAGCTAGGACTAACAACAATCCATTTAAACTTCAAAATTCATAGTGCAACATTGTATAGAATAGTAACATAGTTCATATCTTGTGGATTTATTCACATTGTCTTATTTCTTTTCAATTATTCTTATTCCTTTTCAATTCCTCTTATTTGATACTAACATGTATCTTTTGCAAGTGGCACAAGTAATAATTCAAGGAGTAAATGGCAAGGTAACAATGGATATCATAAGCCATTTCAATACGACATTAGATCCTATAGTGACAGAACAATCATGCATTATCCATTGTCTATTTGTCGTGAATAGAACCAACATTGACCATCAATCATGCTCAAACCTATAAGCAATGTCAAACAACAGTAAAAAAAACATCAAATAAGAACCAGATCTGATCCTCCAATCTACAAGGGGGTCCAAAATACTAGTATTATATATATATCATTAACTTATAATTAATAGTCTTTAGCAATACTTTGCGGGCGAAATCCTCATTGCGATTCTAATCGTCAACATGTTGATCGTTGTGTTCCTACAGCGTGGTATCAAATTGTAGTTGGTGGTCTCTTTGTGTTTGAATAGTCTTGATCATGATCATTGCAAGTTGGGGAAAATGATGACTGTGACTTTCTTGTTTAGTATGTATGGTTTCTGGGAACATCATGCATTGTTTTTTTTTTATTGCACCATCAGAGATGAAGCACGAGTTTTGTAGTATGGTTTAATTGCAAGTTTAAAGAATGAAATTGGGAAAGTTTTAAAAGGGTCTATTCAAACTTAGGAAAAGACCTGTGTCTATGTTTGATTTGATAAATTGTGAATTATGGGAAGTGATTGATATACTATAGAAATAGATGTTGGATAGAGATGAAAAAATATGATTGTGCGTTCCTTTTTATTTTGTTTTAAATAAAAAAGAGAAGGAAATGAAAAGAAATAATAACTCTATTAACAAGAAGGTTGAAAGGCATAGTGATTATGAGTATGATGATACACTGTGTTAATGGAAAAATTTTGAAGATTTGAATGTGTGACAGTGAACAAGTTTTGACACATGATAATTGTTTAATTGGTGTTGGAATCATTTGTATTGAATACATAGTTGTTTTTATGGATTACTTAATTGGTTTTTTGAACAATATTTGTTCTTTTCCCTACTATTATTTCTCTTTTTTCACAGTACAACTCCCCTCGCCTTCCCATATTCACTATCCACTCCCTATTCTTAAAATTTAATTATAGTTAAGATAAATTATGTATTATGACAATTAAAGGATCGCACATGGATGAATTGTAGTGATAAATTATTGATTGTTTGATGTTTGTGAGAAGTAATCATGATCTATTCCCCCTCATTTTAACACTTTTCTCTCAATACAATCCCTCACATATCCCAGAACGTTGGTTCACCCCCTGCTCATTGACATATATTAAGCGATTTGTATGGATTGGATTGCATGATTCTAATATGTTGTTGAGACAAACTTTGTTTCATAATTAAAAAGAGTTGTCATGTATGGTTGCTGAAGAAACTATTTTCTAATCAATAATGCATAAAGGAATGAGATTTTCTAGAAGAGGTAGTCATGGCCGGGGTAACATAGGAAGAGGAAATTGGAGCAGGGGCCCTAGAAGGCCAAGGTTCTCTATACACTTTGATGCAGACTTGTAAGAGTTAGGGCAGCTATTTCAAGCTAGATTTTTTAACTAGATTGGGAAAGGAGTGGTCCAACCTAGGCCTAAAAGACCTCCCTTCCAAGCCCCAAAGGTCCCTAGTATCCCAATACCCTCTCATGTTTCACTACAACCTAAAATCCTTGAAAATGATGGATAGAAAGAGATTGTCCACCCGGTAGTCTCCCAACATCATGGCTAGCCTAACTTGTCTCTACCTACCCCTCCACCTATTAATCAAATTTTCCAAGATACCCCTGTCCACTCACAAGTACACTCTTCCCATGCAAGAAAAAGGTTAAAATAAGAGGCCCACCATTCTCCTCACAAAGGAAAAGTCGTTTTTGTCCCCTCCTAACCCTCAAATTACTCTACCAAATCTGTGTCCTCCCACATGCATTTGAGAGATGATTTCTCTCATGTGATTAGTGAGATTAGACCTAAAGGCTCCACACAGCGTATGGAAAATTCAGAGAAGGGTGGAGGTATTTTCTCTTGGGTGGTGCAAGCTGGGTAGAAGAGAGCTGGGTACTTGGATTGTTGTGGGTGTTGGAAAACATGTGAGAGCTTGAGAGATGACTGGTTTGGGAACCCAAGTAACACTCTCGAACCGTCTTTGTGGATTCATAGCCCTCTCTCAAGGGTGATATTATTGTTGAGATTTGGAGAGGTAGTGTCTACGGTTGGGTGGAACGTCCTTAGTATGCAACGAGTTGGTGTCATCTTTCATAAATATAAGTTCTCTCTATTATGGTATTAGTCACATGTATATGAATGTATTTTCGTTGTGTATTTAATTATCATTTAATTGAATATTTAGAACATTCATGCTTACTGTTTATTGTTGTGCATGTTATTAATCTCTTTTCTTTTATGCATCATTATTAATTTAAAAGGTATTGCTAAGCGAAAGAAGTCCAAGGGTGGGCTTGAAGGTAGTACACCCCGGCCTGTGGGTGGTTGGGGATGTTACAATCTCTTTGGTTGATTTTTATGCTTGATTATCATCAAATACATCTATTTTTCTGATATTGATTCTTTGACTGTTTTATTTCTTAATGAGTGTACCTGTTGCAAGGCAGCCCAATATTGAGCGTGGTCTTCAAGATCATACCATCATTGCTTTGAATTTGTTTAACACCATTTTAGACACTGCTAATACTCGAGTTGAGCTAAATCATTCATGGGAAACAATTGAACGAGACATTAGTGCCCAAGAACATTGGGAAGTTAGACATAGACAACCTAGAAATCAGAAATAACCTTCTTGCTCCTTTGACTTTGACCTTCTTTTCGTGTCCTTAGACCCTCGTGTTTCTAGGAGAAGAAGAGGCTTATCACCTGAAATTAATCCTATTGTTGAAATAGGAAGAAGGAACATTGTGTTATCTACCCAACAAAGTGCTCTAAGGAGAACCTTTTATGATTCATCTAGTTCATATTTCTCTCCCTTACCTATCATCCACAAGATGGTATCTAGTTGTTATCAATGAAATTTCATCCGCACATGGCGACAAGAACTCAACATCGTCAAAAAGGGATGAAGTCATTCATGGCACTGAATTAGTTTCACAGCATTGCAAAAGGGTCAAAAACTATACAAAGTAACCAAAAATTGAAGGGCGCTTTACAGAAATTGGGTGTGCACGCATATGCGTGGAACAGGAACGTACAATGTGTGCATGCACGCACGATGCGCGGCTGTTGGCGCAAAAACCCACGCACCTGCTAAATGGCGCATTTATGGAATTGGTCGGCCTCCTAACCACTTATGGATCAGCTCCCAAGCTGATTTGACTCCCAAATCTGAGCTGAATCCGCATGGTAGGCTAGTCAAAGACCTAATTAAGCCCTAAAGAGCCCCTTTTCACACCTCAAAGGAGTTACATAATCACCCAATACAATGCTATAAAAATCCATGAGGAAACATAATTTTCTTAAGGAATTTCATGTAATGTTATGTTGCTTAGATTGTTTTAAGGACTCACTCCTTGACAATAACACATTAGCACCATTTCATTGAACCATTCACCTCTCCATTGAGTGAATGTGCTTGGAGTTCTTTCACCATCATTCTCATTTTCTTATTGTAAGGAGAGCAAGTTTGTGAGGGCACAAGATCCTTCCATTGGAGAAAGAAGGGACTCACAGTCCCCTTCCTTCATTGTGCTTTGATTTCATCAATTGATCAGCCTAAAAACATTGGTGATATTGGTCTTGTTGTCTTTTTTATTTC
>JZKD02S0516310.1:842621-885469 GCA_000966675.3 Picea glauca
GCGATTATTTCAATGCACACTTACTGGCCCATCATCCAAATGGTATGTCGAAGAAAAATCAGGGTCCCATTCGACCTTTGAGTCATTGGCCAAAGCATTTTTGACTTTATTTCAACTACCCATCCGCCATGAAAATGGTCTAGAACTATTGTCTAACTTCAAACAGACCTCAGCCACCCACATCGCTGACCACATTCATGAGTCGCGTAGGTGATGTAGTTTGTGTAAAGCAGAAACCACCAAGCAACAGTGCCTTGATTGGTTTCTTAGATCACTTGTCTCTCTACTTGGAAAGGATGTCGCTTCCACCTTCCCGCAATATGAAGAGGAATCCATTAGTAAGGCTCAATAGTATGACCTTATCTACGCAAAGTCAGGGTACTTATACACAGTACTTCCTGACCTTCGAAAACCTGTGCCATTCAGCCAAGACAAACCTGGGATGTCTCATTCAGCAGATGGACTAATAGGTGCCACCACACACCACGCACCAAAACCCCCACCACCCCCCATCTACTGAACACCTCAATACCCGCCTGCATATGGGCGCACTCCTTATTACCCCCCACCACCTTATCAACAGCCATATCCTGTTGCTATACCTCCACCTATCAGTGGACCACCACAGGCACCTCCCATACATCCACCTCTTACAGCCACTAGTGGTACTCCCTCAACATCATCATATAGTACTAGCGAAGGCACTACGCCTTCCTATGTACCTTATGGATCGGTACCACCACAAAATCCATACTTCCCGTTTCTTGGTCCCCCACAACCCATGGCTCCCCCACACCCACATGCGGGGGTAAATTTTGTTCAACCTTCTGTTGCTCAACAATACCAAAATTTTGAACAGTTGAACACAGCCAACCCAACTCATCCTTCGAACAATGCCAGGAAGAAAGGACGAAACAAGAATAACAATAACCAAGGTCAAGGCGGGAATCAAACACCACAGCACCAACCCACTGGGGGCAACCAGAACCAAGGGAACCAAAACCCCCAAGGGGGCAATAACAACAAATGCCCAGGGAAAAATAATGTTAAAACCATCCACCCTTGTGATCTTTTCGGCGAGTTCGGTCATTACACTCTTTTCGGCGAGTTCGGTCATTACACTCACCATTGCCCCCAGATCACTGATTTCAAAAGGTTGAAAGACTCGGGTAGTCTTCTCCATACCCCTGCACAAACTGCCCCTCAGCAAGCACCACAACAGTATGTGCAACAACCCCCTCTCGCCATGCTGCAAAACCCTATCCCACATCAAGGTGTGATAAACACCTAATAGGACACACATCATCCCCCACCTCAGGTGGGCCACTACCCTAACCCGAACAATCTAGTAGAGCGTACAATCCTCCTCACTAGTGAGGAAGAGATCCTTCTGCAAACGCGCAATCGTCAGTATCCAGCTGAGTCTACTCCTATCTCTCCAGAGACAAACCCTATACCGACGGGACCCCCGTTGGTGATCCCTCGCCCTTCCGCCGAACCACCATTACACATCCCTCACCTCCCCTTGCACAGGAATGTTCACAACCCACAGGCTAGGGAAACTCATAATTATAGTTTGGTAGATGACTTAGCACAGTCCCCGGTTGCCATGTCAGTCTTGGAAGCCCTCCAGACCTGCCCTACACAACGAAATTCTCTACTTTCTGCCTTGGGGGTAGTCAACCCTACGGATACTCGACTCATCACCTTTGATCTTGACAATAGAAAACCTCATCTTCCTGCCTTGGTTGCTATTCAACTACCAGTAAAAATACGGAACATCACCGTTCATCGGTGTATCATCGATGAAGGGGAATCTACATGCATCATGTCCAAAACAGTATGGCAGAAACTAGGTTCCCCGGAACTCATACCCTCCACCATCACATTACAAGCTTATGACGGACGACCATCATCTCCTGAAGGGCTCTTTCAAAATGTCCCCGTAGAACTCGGGGGAAAAACTATTCTCATTGACATCGAAGTTATCGACGCCCCACTCGATTACAATATCTTGTTCGGACGTAGCTACATGTATGCTATGAAGGCAGTGGCATCATCCGTCTTTCGCACAATCATGTTCCCCCACAATGGAAATATTGTAACCATCGACCAAGTCTCACATTATGAGCCAAACCCCTCTGCCAACCTCGATAACATTCTTCCCCTCATTCACACCAACAAAGACGCATATCCACTCGTCGAGATGGGTCCTGGGATTTTCAAAGATCCGTCTTTGTTAGGGACGTACCATGGCGCACCACCACTCCTTCCCCCTAATCAAGTATGCGTCGTCTCATCTAACGAAACTCACACGGAGGATACTCTTCCTCCTCAGGAGGCTTTCATCATCCCTAAGGTCTCAGTAGTTGCAGAACCACTCCAGCCAGAGCCTCCTGCATACTCGTCGGACACAACAGTCCACGCATCCACATCCCCTCAGGGGCATCGTCCCATTTTGGAGACAGTTCCCCAACCCCTCACTTAAATTCCCTTTTTTTACCCTCCACCCGGTATTGAAGCTTTCCAGGTAGCCGCAACGCTCACACTACCCAATATGGTGTTAGCAATCCAAGTGTGGTATTTACATCCACCTGAAATGGTCCCTCGCCCATCCCTTCCCCCACATGAAGGAATCCCCATGACGATTCATGTCCTTACCCCCACTACCCCCATACTCCCTACCCCCCCTACTATAGTTGGGGGCAGGCGGAAGAAGAAAGAACCCACCGTTCCACTTCCTCCACGCATCGCACCACCTTCCGCATTATGTAAGAAACAGGGTCACCAAACCAACAACTTCCCATCCCTACCTGAATTATGGAATTTTATTCCCCCCAATCCAACCCCCACAACACCCGTCACTACTACTAATCCTCTCACTACCACCCAACCTTCCAGTAGTAAAGGGTTGAGGACCAAATTTGCGTGTGCTTTATGTTCATAATATGGCCATTACACTCATCATTGACCATCACTACCACGCTTCCGGCAGACATTAGTTGTTGTACGCCAAAACTTCCAGAACAACCCACGCCCTACCACATCCTCTTCAAACATCACTGACATTCGCTATGTCACCACTACAGTCAATGAACGTATGAGATGCCCTTGTTCTCTCTGTGATTCATTAACTCACTTTACACACCAGTGTCCTATGATCCTCGCATACAGGCACCGTCAATTGACCCTGCATCACCAACCCGTAGCGGCGGTAATTGACATTACTTCGTCACTCGAGGATCTTCATGTCATTTATCCAGAACCTGAGGCACTCCCAACGCCTCCAGGGTTCTTACATGACATCTCTGAGGATTTACCCCACAACCCCCGCAACTCTCCTGCTCATTCCCCTGCGGAGATACTCCATCCAACCACCATGGGTGCCCCTCAGTATTTCAACATATGGTTTATGTCGAGTGAACCCTCATCATCTCCTAGCATTACCCCCTTTGTTTCTTCAGCAGGGGGCAGTCACATTGTCACTGAGATCACTCCTCATGATCCATTATATTCCTGTCATTTCCAAAGCGATGAAGAAATACTGGAAGAGCTACAACGCCCAGACTCTACCTGGGACGCACTACATCATCGTGCACTCTTCCTTCCACAGGAAGCCCTCATGCCTCCTAACCAAAACCCCGTTTATGAGATCGAGACCAAAGATTTTATCCCATCCGGGCCTATCGATTGGTTCAACAATCCCATTCCTGCCCCCGATGCATTTGAAGAAGGGAATATGGCCAACATTTCCCCCACCATCAAAATCGCCATTTCCATTAAAAATGGCATTGTCGAAGAAATCATCATTGGAGCTGCTTGCACTCCTCAGGAAATCGCCGCATATAAATCCCTCTTCCAGGAATATAGGGATATCTTTGCCTGTTCATACACAGAGATGCCTGGCCTCGACCCATCTATTGTCGAACATCGCATCGACACCTAGCTAGACATCACACCAGTTCACCAGAAACAGCGACCGCTACACCCATCCAAGGCCGCGGCTATCAAAGCCGAAATTGACAAATTATGCACGGTCGGGTTTATTTATCCCATTGCTTACACTTCATGGGTTTCAAACCCTGTACCTGTCGACAAAAAATAGGGAACCATCCGCGTTTGCACCGACTTTCGCGATCTCAATAACGCATGTCCAAAAGACAATTTTCCAACGCCATTCATTGATCAAATTATCGACGACTGCGCCGGTCACAAGTCTCTCTCCTTTATGGACGGATTCTCTGGCTACCACCAAATTCAAATTCACCCAGCTGATCAATATAAAACCGCGTTCATTACCCCATGGGGTACCTTCGCATATCGTGTCATGCCTTTCGGCTTAAAAAATGCCGACACAACTTTTCAACGGGCGATGACATACATCTTTCACGATTTAGCTGCAATCATCCTCGCTTACTTGGATGACCTCACAGCTCGATCCAAGAAACACACCCAACATCTCGATGATCTACGAATCATATTCCAATGGTGTCGTCAGTACAACATTCGCTTGAACCCTCTCAAGTGCGTGTTTTGCGTCACCGTCGGGCGCCTCCTCGGTTTCATCGTTTCCCAAAGCGGTATTACCGTAGACCCCCTCAAAGTCAAAGATATCACTGAAATTCCACCTCCCCGAAATTTACGGCAACTTCAAAGTCTTCAAGGCAAAGCTAACTTCCTTCAATGCTTTGTCCCAGATTATGCCATACGCGCACATGGTTTCCTTCACTTACTACGTCACGACATCCCTTTTCACTGGGACGACTATGCCCAACAGTCATTTGACGATCTTAAAGCAGCACTTTCAAATGCACCTTTGATTAGTGCACCTGACTACAATCGCGACTACATCCTCTACGTATCAGCATCAGCTGTATCAGTAGTCGGTGTCCTCGTCCAGCTTGGAGATGAAAATTTTGAACATGTCATTTACTACGTTATTAAGAACCTCTCGGGACCACCCTTGAAGTACAAACACGAAGATAAACTTGCTCTTACAGTTGTCCTCGCAATCCAAAAACTGCGCCATTACATTCTGCTTCGCACCACGAAGGTCGTCGCAGATTCCAACCCTATGCAATATTTGCTCAGCCACCGGCAAGTTAACGACAAATTCGCCCGATGGATCGTTATCCTCCAAGAATACGACCTCGAGTTCTCAACACCTAAGAGTAAGAAGGCCCTCGTTCTCGCCGAACTTGTAATGGCCCTTCCCTCTGAAACCACCAGTGCCCCCGTTAATACTAAGTTTCTTGACTAACATCTCTTTTACATCGCTTCCGATGATCCTTGGTATGGCGACCTTCTCGTCTACCTACGAACTCAAAAGTTCGGTAACCATCTATCACGAGATGATCGTCGGCGTATTCGCCATCAGGCCCCCCGCTATCTCCTCATCGGAGACATCCTATATCGGCGGGGCGTCGACACCATTCTTCATCGTTGCCTGACTATTGACAAGGTCGACAGAGTCTTAAATGACTACCATAGTGGTGCTTGTGGGGGGCATATTTCGGGTATATCCATGGCTCATAAGATTATCTGAGTCGGTTACTTTTGGCCTACCTTATTTCACAATTGCATTCATGCCATGAAACGATGTGAGCAATGTCAGATCTACGCCAACAAAGCTCGAGCCCCCCCGGCCCTTCTTCACCCTATCATTACTGGCGGCCCTTTTTGTAAATGGGGCATCGACTTTATGACTTGTAATCCCCCCTCCAGCAATGGTCACAAATACATTGTTTTCGTCATTGATTACTTCACCAAATGGGCCGAAGCTATGCCCACTTTCAACAACACCGCTGACACTGCAGCACGCTTCTTCTTTAACCACGTCATATCCTGTTTTGGCGTACCACTCCAACTTGTTTCCGATCATGGGAAACACTTTGAGAATGAGATTTTCGTCGAACTCTCATCTCGGTTAGGCTTCTCTCACGAGTTTTCCTCACCATATTACCCTCAGTCAAACGGACAGGTCGAGGCAGTGAACAAAGTCCTCAAGACCATGTTATAGGTCACAATTAATAAACATAAAACCAATTGGCATCATATGTTATTTTTCACGCTATGGTCTTATCGAACGGTAGTAAAAACCGCTACAGGTTTCACGCCATTTCATTTAGTCCATGGGGTCGAGGCAACTCTTCTCATCGAGTGCAAAATTCCCACCCTTCGCACCACAATTGAGCTATTACCTGACACTGCTCCAATGGAGCAGCGCTTGCTGAACTTGGATTCTCTGGATGAAGATCACCGATATTCATTAAAGAACAATGAGGCAGCTAAAAAATGATCCAAAGCTACCTTCGATCGCCATGTCAACCTTCGATCGTTCCGCGAAGGTGACCTTGTCCTGGCCTATGATATCGCTCATGATACCTTTGGCCATGGAAAATTCGAATCACTTTGGAATGGCCCTTACATCATCCAACATTGCCTCACCAAAGGCACATACATCCTGACCTCCCCCGAAGGCCTCTCGCTCAAGGAACCCGTCAATGGGTTATACCTCAAGAAATTTTATGCTTAGAAGTAGTCATTCTACTTTAGGTTATTTTTTCTTGTTTAGTGTTTTTAATCTTTTTTCTCCTACCCTCTTGTCTAAACTATCCTTTGTGCTATTGACAGATGCATTCTCAACCCGCCTACCACATTGGTTACGCCGACGGCGCCAGCCGTTGGACACAAAATCTCACTTCGGTAGCTTGGGCTTTATATACCCCCTCACATGAAATGCTACATTCAAGCGGCATATGTCTGGGGCCAGCAACCAACAACCAAGCTGAATACACCGTGGTCATTGGCCTCCTGGACGATGCCCAACATCATCATATTCATCACCTTAGCGTCTTCCTCGACTCTCAACTAGTCATTCTCCAACTCAACAATATTTACCGTGTACGCGATCCGTGCCTCTTCCGCAAATACCTGCAGGTTAGATTATTATCTCGACATTTTGATTCCATTACATTTACACATATTCCAAGACAATTGAATCAAACAACAGATGAAATAGCTAACACAGTGTTAGATTGGCATATATCACATCAATCTACACATACATAGAACATCTCATACATCCTGTCACAGCATATAGATAAAATAGACATCATCATCATCAACAAAAATACATGTAGACAACATCAGGATCTCAAAATAGGTATACTCATATATATATCAAGGCCTCTTCGGCCATCCAAATGTTTACATACAAAAATACATATGCCCGTAGGCCAGTGCCACACCTCGGTACAAAAAACGGCTCACCAGCCTATATACAACAAAAAACTAGTATACATCATACATAAATCAGGGTGCCTCTATCGCACCCCCACCTGCTCCTCCCTCAGGAGGAGGTAGTGGCCCACCCCCACCTGCCCCAGGCGGTGGTGGTGGCACACCCACAGGACCCTCATGCCCCGGCGGCAGGCGTCCACTCGTCATCGCAGCAAGCACAGCTGCTCGTCGCACTATACCTCGCCATGGTAGCGGTACTCCTATACACTGCTCCAGGAACCCCTCATACTGGATGCATATCCATATGCCCTCAGGCACATCCTGTAACACCGTCTCCAGGCGATGGCGTATATCATCAAAATCTACTCCGGCTGTCGTCGGAGGAGCATGTGATGGCCCTGCACCAGGATCGTCGAACCAACGCCTCCTCACTACCCTCTCGGGCTCTGCTGGTCGCCCTATGGCCTCATCCCACTGACGCCTCTCTCCACGCGGCAGTCTCTCCAGATCTCGCTGAACCGGCGCTCTCTGCAACTCCACCTCGCGCCCGCGAGGTGCCACATCTTCACATACAACAGACAACAACAACAGATCGTATCAGCATCTATATCACACACATAAGGACTGATATCTCAAAACATAACATAAATCAAAAACATACACAACCTCAGCATACCTCGATGGTCAAATACCTCCCCAGGAGGCAGCACCATGTCCAGATCCCCCCGAAAGTCCACCCCACCATAGGGGTACCGAAGTATGACTTGCGGCATCTGCCGCCATATCTGCGCCACCTACGCCGTAAAATAATGGCCACCTTTGCCACCACCATGGTGAACCAAAATTGCGGACCACCACCTCAAGCGCGGCTCTCGTGCCCCTGGCACCTCTAGTAGAACCATCGTGCGTAGCATCGGCACCCTCTCCAAGAACCAGGCTACCAGGATCGAGCCAAACGTGAACTCTCCTGTACCTGTGGACCGACAACGGTCCAACTGCGCGATCATCTGCGCATGCAGCGTAAGCCCCCATGCAAACCGCTCACGGCCCACCACCACCCTCTCCAGCACCAGTAGCTGGCCACCACTAATCTGTTGGCTCGCCAGTGACCCATACACACGAACAATCATCATCGCTAAACAGCGATGTGCTAAGGCATCAATGGCACTGATGCTCACCACCGTCCCTGACATAAAGTTCTCTCCTGAGCAATATCGCTCGGCGATCGTCACCAGGGATGTATCCCTCGGCAGCACAGGCTCTACCGGTAAGGGCGTGCCTCGAAAGGGGAGCCCAGTAAAAAAATAGACATCCTCCACCGTAGTGAAGGGGATCTGCTCTCCTCACACGAGGAAGCAGTGCAGCTCCGGACTCCACATCTAGAGAAGGAATTGTAGCAAGTACTCATGTGCCCGTATCAACGGGCACTCAAAAAACTTTAGCAACCCACAGGTTGCTAAAGTCGCTCGCACTTCAGGCCCTGCATTGGCCACCGCATCTCGTAACTGCGACCAATCTCTCTCACGCCACCGAACAGCCATAGTCACTACTAGCCATCTGCACACAACACAGAGTCCTATATCAGCGTATGCAACCATCAAATGCATCAAAGAGACTCAATTTTCACCCTTCAAAAATTGCCTCAACGGCGCGACTTTTTCACCCACAGGCGCACACACATGCGCGCCTGTTCACTATACAGGCACGCATATGTGCGCGCCTGTTCACTGCACAGGTGCGCTTCTGAGCACGCTTGTCCATCATACAGGCGCACACATGTGCGCACCTGTACAACCCACAGGCGCGCACTTCTGCGCGCCTGTTCAACTCACAGGCGCGCCCATAGGGCGCACCTTAAATTACCCTACCCACACACCCATGCGCTTATATTCATTGAACAGGCGTGCACGTATGCCCAAAAATTGAAAACCTATTTCTATGCAGGATGATCAGACCCCTAACCTGAAACTCGCAAAACGTCGATCGGATACCTCGTGCTCCCTAAAACTCCAAATCTCCTCTGCAATCTGCTCGTCCAGTCACTGTAGCAATAGGTACAAATGAGGTGGCAATGTGGGCCCTATAGCTATATATAGTCCTTTTGCCAAACCTCCACTCACCATTCCGCAAGCCCAAGGTGTCCATTTTTCAAACCGTCTTCAGCCACGGGATCAGCATCCCGCCGCCTACATCACGGCAGTCCCTGGGTCACTTTTCATCCTAGGCCCCCAGGGCACCCTTTTTTCCATATCATGGTCAGGTACACACGCGCATAGTCACATTTTTCAAATACATGCTCATATCTTTGATTCTCTTCAGATATAGTTCACTTTGGGTATTTGGTTGTTATGTGCACAGGTACTTGCTCATCGGTCACCGACATCATCCCTTCAGGTATATATATTCAGCACTGGCATGTAGTCTCCCCTGTTGTATTGCATTTCCATTTCCAGTCACACCCTCTGATATTTGCCTTTAGGATCCTCATTCCCAACTCTGCAGTACTCACACCTCCATTTGCATCTTCGGTACTGTTACCTGGTAGCTCTCTTACCCACATGAGTTGTCCCATTTATAGCACCTTTTGGCACTTTTGACACTCATGTTGTTCTTCATTACCCTTTAGGGATGGGAGTCCCAATAGTCTTTCATCATGTTGCGAATCAACCACATACTTCTTCTCCTCATTTTTATAGCTTCCCATATGGACTCCCAGATCATCTCTTTATGGTTCTATTCTTTTTACCTGCACCTCCGCAGGATCATGAACCCCCCATTTCATCAACCATCAGTTTGCCCATATGCAAACCTATCTTCATTTTACCTACCTCGTACAGAAACTCACCAATGGGGCCCCCACCCTTCATCTGTTTTCCAAGAAATCCCTGCCCTCCCTAGGGCACTCATTTCACACTGGGGCACCCGTTTCTGTATTTGTACATTTTTCCCAACTTATTCATTATTTATTGTACAAACGCCTTTATTTCCAGCCTTCACATTTTCTTTTGTCGTCGTCGTTGGTGAATTGCTTCATTTTGGCCACACGCAACCCATGTCACCCTCGGTTGGAGCATTTCTTCTCATCTACCCTTGTCGGCATCGTCCATATCTTCGGAGTACTACCCAGGTCACTTACCTCTACCCTCTGAATTGGTTTACCTTGTCCCGCCTCTGGCACAACTTATTCTCGATCTTGGCGTCCCCCTGACACTCGACCTCGTCACACGGATGCGGCCACTCATCATATCATATACTCTCCAACCAAGGGCAGTCTTGAGTCTTCCCACTCCTTGACTTCGTCTATGTACCTCTGCCACTTCCTCACCTTAGTAGATTCTATGAAGCCCTTCACTTCTGGGAGTCGTGTTCCCCTTTTGTCGACAACAACACACTTTTTTCAGAAGGGCGACAGTATCTTGATTCTCATTCTCCATTTAATGAGAGATCTCGGATGGCACAGGGAGAAACACTATTGCTCCTTGTTGTCGTTGGCCCCCATAACATTCGATGCCAACACTTTCTCATGTTATGGTGGGTCTTACTTTGCGACTATTGCAATTATTTTTATCATTTGTCGAAGACCTCTGAACCTAGTAGGGCCATCAATGCCCACATCATCGTCGCTACTTATTACCGCGATCATTGCCTATTGTTCAGAGTACATTTCTT
This sequence comes from Picea glauca, assembly GCA_000966675.3. Classification (NCBI taxonomy): domain Eukaryota; kingdom Viridiplantae; phylum Streptophyta; class Pinopsida; order Pinales; family Pinaceae; genus Picea; species Picea glauca. Next base: position 853,533 of record JZKD02S0516310.1, read on the forward strand.
TACAGAATTGTCTTCTGCCTTTTACCGCCCCCGAGAGCGTTGCAGTTATCTACACCAACACTTCCATCATCTTTTGTCAGAGTTCCATAACACGAGCATGGGGCATGAACGACTCGTTTGTACACAGTTGTATATTGTTACACACCTTATGAAAGGTCGGGTTCTACCGGTTCCTTCCTTCTCCAACAGATCGCTCTGAACGGTCTCACTATTACTCTCTCTTACAAAGAAACATTGATGGATTTTGGCTATAAGTATGCTCCTAACCTCATCCATTAGGGGGCATTTGTTATCACTGAAATTTCGTCCGCACATGGCGACAAGAACTCAGCATCGTCAAACAGGGATGAAGTCATTCATGACACTGAATTAGTTTCACAGCATTGCAAAAGGGTCAAAAACTATACAAAGTAACCAAAAATTGAAGGGCATTTTACAGAAATTGGGTGCGCGCGCATATGCGCGAAACAGGAACGTACAATGCACGCACGATGCGCGGCTGTTGGCGCAAAAACCCACGCACCTGCTAAACGACGCATTTATGGAATTGGTCGACCTCCCAACCACTTATGGATAAGCTCCCAAGCCGATTTGACTTTCAAATCTAAGCTGAATCCACATGGTAGGCTGGTCAAAGACCTAATTAAGCCCTAAAGAGCCCCTTTTCACACCTCAAAGGAGTTACATAATCACCCAATACAATGCTATAAAAATCCATGAGGAAACATCATTTTCTTAAGAAATTTCATGTAATGTTATGCTGCTTAGATTGTTTTAAGGACTCACTCCTTGACAATAACACATTAGCACCATTTCATTGAGCCATTCACCTCTCCATTGAGTGAATGTGCTTGGAGTTCTTTCACCGTCATTCTCATTTTCTTATTGTAAGGAGAGCAAGTTTGTGAGGGCACAAGAGCCTTCCATTGGAGAAAGAAGGGACTCACAATCCCCTTCCTTCATTGTGCTTTGATTTCATCAATTGATCAGCCTAAAAACATTGGTGATATTGGTCTTGTTGTCTTTTTTATTTCTTTATCCATATGCTCATAGTTTTAGTTTGTTTTAATTTGATTCTAGCTTATAGTTTTGTTTTGTTTTCTCTAACCCTTTCCTCTACAACTGTCATGTTCAGCAAGATCCAACTGGGCATGTAAGCACCCTTTATTTCCTCACCAAGTGACGAATTGGGTGCAAACACTAGTGATGGCTCTGGTGGCAATGGAAGTGATTCCCCCTCTTAGTATTCATCTTTGTCAATGATTGGTATCTTATATAGCCACCATGGCCCTTTCTAATATACCACAAACCCCACCAAAGTCATTAAAAAGTATGGGCTTTTCCAATTTGAAGAAGACGCCACAACCACACCATGGAATGTTTCCTCTCCTCTTAACCTAGCACCTGCTACTCGTCCACTTCCTAAATTCAAAGAGAATATTCCTAGGTTTTTGGGGAATAACATTGTCACTACAAATGAACACCTAGTGGAATTTTCTAATGCCTATCACAACATAGAATCCAATGACAATGATACTTGCATTCGCTTGTTTGTCAATTCCTTGGAAGGAAAGGTTGTGGTTGATTTCTTTTAACTTCCTCCTAAGATTTTGTCTACTTGGGAGGAGTTAGTCTATTGGTTCAAATCCATCTATTCGCAATATAAAATCCCAGTATAATAACATCACCTAGAAGGATGGTGAGACCATCAAGTCCTTCAACTTGTGTTTCACTAAGTTATAAAATCAAATCCTCGAACTCATTTGACCTCATAACCAAGACACTGTCATGCATTATTATAATGCACTACCTTTCCCCTATCGTCATAGGATTGAGGAAGAATTTATTGATAACCTAGGTTCCTCTCTGCATACGTTTTTGGAGTATGAATAACAACTTGAAATAACAGGTCTTCCTCAGGGAGAATTGGTTAAACAGACATACAAGTCCGCCCTCTTACAGCTAGTACAAGATATGAATAATCGTATGATAGCGTATGAGAGAAAGGAAAATGTATCCCATATCAACCCTGGAGCTTCATCCTCTTCTACATCTCCCTTTAGAAATCCAATTGAAGCTTCATGCATCAGTAGATCGCAAGCCTCGGATAAAATCATTTTCGGAAAGAGTTAAGGGTTGAGATTCCTGAATTCCACAAGTCTGGAGTTGTTATGGATTGTCTGATAAGGGAGACACATGGCAGCAGTTTGGACGGTTCAGGAAATTAGAGTTCGGGAGAATTGGAAGTGTGTTATTATGGAAACTCTCAAAGTCACGAGAGCTCGAAGAGTCAAAGTGGAGAGGCATGGTGATGTCACCAGGAGGTGATGTGGACCCTGGAAATTCTTAAGTGATGTGGCTTGCGGATGTCACCAGTGATGACGTGGACACATGGGATGTGCACCATGTGTCGGTAAGTTTTGAGCATGCGGATGATTTAAATGTCAGTTGGGACGTGACACATGTCACCCACTTGATTGGGCCACATGTCCTCTTATAGTATTTCGCTACGTGGTGACAGATCGTGGACTCCAGAGAAATTAATCCGAGAGTTTTCAGTTGATATTTGAAACTCTCGAAGCACGGAGAGCTAGAGATCTAAAGTAAACATCGACCATCATATCATTCGAAGTAGACTAGAACCATCATATCAGGAGAACAGGTGGCGTGAAGCTGTGGATTCCAGGTAAGGACCCAAAGTAAACGTCGATCGTCAGATATTTCGAAGTAATTCCCCCCATTTGATTCAAGAGGATGCATGGCAGAATCCCATGTATTTTGAGGCAAGTAAAGTTTGAGATTTGAGAATTCTGAAATCCATAATTCTGAAACGACCACAATCGTCAATCTCGGAGAGGTAAATCTGAATTGTTGGTTCCCAAGAGGTAGATCTCAATCGTTCATTTATAAGCACCATAAATATCGTGAGATCAACATATTGTGGGGTTAGGAGGTGCTTGGGCTTTACGAAGTCGAGGGTGGGCCGCAATCAAGACCACGATTTTGGCAAAAGGACACATGGTGGCTCGAGGTGAATTGTTGGGATAAAAGTAGTTTGGTTCCAAACCACCTTTGAGCGTGGCCGCAATCGCGCGTCTATGTGAGGTCACCTCCTAAGGTCACATATAAGGAGGGGCCAAGAGAAAAGGAGTTAGTGCCAAATCTTAGATTTTTGCAAGGGCAAAGGAGAAGGTCACAAGGGCCATTAGACTTGTGCTAGAAAGTCGGAAGGGCTTGTGTTTAGATACAGAATGAAACCATCAAGGTTTCAGAGAGCCAATTCATCTCGAGATTGAGGATCCTTGACCGGGAGGTCACGCAGCCATTAGGAGAGAAGGTGGTATGCATTAAGAAGAAAAAGGAACTGTAGCATTATTGACAATTTTGTTTATCATATGTGTAATTCTAACAAAATGGTCACTTGCACATTTTTCATAATTAAGGGAGATTAAGCACATCATCTCAATATGTGTATTGAGGAAATGGAAGAAGGCGGGGGAGCCTCTAGTCATGATAAGGAAGCCGAAGGCCAGAACACCAGAGTTGGTAATGTAGTGACGGAGTCCAATGGATGCAAGGGAAAAGGAGAGTAGGAAACGTTAATAGAAATGGTAAGAAGACTGAATATGGAAGTGCAGAGCTACAAAGCATACAATGAGAGACTTATGAGAGAGAAGAGTCAGATAAATACTCGAATGTTGCAGAGCTTAAATCAGTTGCAGAGACAAACGAAGAAGGGATCAAACTCAAGAAAAGAGGAAGAAGGCAGGTGCCATGAAAGAAAAGATGATCGTGGAAGAGCTAGTTATTCCAAAAGTGCTAGCAGAGATCATGGACACCACTCACCTCCTTACTCAGAAACAATTTTTTATGCATAGGAAGATCCCATAAGAAGTCCAGAGGTGTCTCCTGTCAGACACCAAAGAAGGAAACAAGAGTTAGATAGTTTGCAAGGAGAGATGAGGAAGTTCAAGCCACCTTCCTTTGATGGTAAAAGATAAAGGGAATATGATGTTGAAGCATGGTTTCTTGGGGTCAGAAGACATTTTCAGTTGCATAACTACTCCTCGAACCTGGAAGCCAGGATTGACACCTACCATTTACACGGGAAATTGCAATGTGGTGGGACCAACTAAAGAAAGTGGAACATGTTAATGAAAGTAGGATCACTTGGAAGAAGTTCAAGAAGTACTTCCAGAAGGAGTACCTCTCAAAGAATTTATATGACAAGAAAATGCAATATTTCTTTGAACTCAGGTTGGGAAGCATGACTATGGCAGAGTAAGAGAAGAAGTTCTTGGGATTGTTAAAATATGTCAGGTTCATTGGTGATGAGAAAGTGAAAATACAGAGATTTCTAAGTGGATTGCCAGCATTTTATAAGAAAAAGATAAAGTATGATGAGCCCAATACCTTGACTGAGGCCATTAGGAAGGAAAAATACTTTTATCAACAAGGTTGGGGAAGAGAATCCCTACATAAATATTGGAAGGACAAAAAGAATGAGAACTCTGATCAGAGGAGAAAAGGATTCAAAACCCCCTTTGATAGAAATGATCCTAATAGAAATAATCAATATCAGTATTGATCCAGGTGGATATCGATGTCCACCCACCTTTTCCAACTAGCTCAAAATAGTTTTCTGACAATTTTGGCAATTTACTATTTTTAGCAGGTTTTAACTTTCGGGGCCATTTTGAGGGCCCAAATGAAGGTTTTTCAAGATTGAGGTTCTCAATGATATCCAAATTCATAATTGAGCCCCCAAAATGAATCTCCTCGATGATACCTTTCCAACTAGCTATCACACACCTAAAACGGAGATCGTATGCAAAAGTTACAACCCCGGGAAGTTGATGTACTCACTTACCCAAACGGGGCCCACATGACTTTTGGCGTTTCATCTCCTAGGGATAGGTTTTTGGATCTCTAGGGTTTTTGGAATTCCTTATTATTGTAAAAAGGCCTTCAGATCCTCATTGTAATCATCTTCTTGCAAATGCGAGTAGCCGTCACATCTCTTCTCAGAGATAAGTTGCCACCATTCTAGCGAGTCTTTCACTCTATATTTTTTAAAGTCTCTGTACATTTCTTTCATTAATGGAAATCATGTATTACTGTATATATGTGTTTATGGTTGCATCTTTGATACATTTTTGTTATATTATTGAATATATGTGATATCTCTGTGCATTTCTTTATTATATCTCCGATCTCATTTCGTGCCGAAAATAATCTGGATCAGTGGTATCAGAGCAGGCTGCTCTTGATCATTTTTTCAGTGCATGTCCCCAATGAGGTATGAGTATAGAAAGTTGGGTCTCGAGCTTGTCTCTGTTGATGAAAATAGATCTTTCACATCCAATAAACCCTCAATGGCAGAAGAAAAAAAAAATGACGGAGCAGACGATCATATCAGTATGTTGCTTGAGAAAGCTCTCACGTGACAGAGGGACGAAATGATGGAGAATTTTTCCCACATCCTTGAACACCTGCCAATAGCAACAGGTGCATCTTCATCAAGTGGCCACTTTTGAGGTACCTCGCCTTTCAAGGTACAAGTTCATTTTGATATTCCTCTATTTGAAGGATAGATAGATGCAGAAGCCCTAAACAAATGGTTAAATCTGCTATAAGGTTATTTCTTTGTTCACAAATTTTCGACAAAGAAAAGATCACCTTCGCACTCCTTAAAGCTCTCCCCCATGTCAAACATTGGTGGGAAACTTATTGGGAGTAGAGTTCCATAGAGGATTCTAAAATATATGGGGTCGATCCCACTTGGGATTTTTTTTTGGATGCGGTAAAGGAACAATATTACCCTGTTGGAAACTATGAGGACCAGTACATGAGATGGACCACATTGCAGCAAGAGAGGGGATAAGTAGTTCTAGATTTCACCAATACCTTCCATACCTTGTGCACCAAGCTGGGTATCAAAGACTCTAAGTGACATTTGGTTCTGAAATACCGTGGGCCTCTACACAGATACATCCAGACTGAAATGGATTTTCTGGACATATCATCACTCGGTGTTGCTTATTGATATGTTGTTAAAATTGAGAAGAAATTTAAGCACCAAAACAAATGGGAATTCAGGTCTGAAAATACGCAACAACCAAAGTATGAAAAAGACGGCCCTAACAAACAGTCTCCCGAAAACCAGTCCAAGACAAATGAAAAGAAGGGTAACGTGAAGACAAAGAAGGACACCAAAAAATGGTGTGATTTTCACAAAAGCCCCTGGCACAACACCGATGAATGTCGCTCAAAACAGTCATTGGTGGTTGAGATCAAAGACAAGAAGCCAAACCCTGATTCAGAAACTGATTATGAAAATACTGGTAAACGACAGATCATTGACACAGACCCCACTGTTATTGTTGCAACTACAGAAATTCAACCAAAAGAACCAACAGATCCTAAAGAGGGGGAGCGCATTTTTAATTCACAGTTGTGGGTGAAGGGGACCCCGCTGCATTTTATTGTTGATAGTGGAAGCTAGAAGAACCTCATCTCAGTAGAGGTCGTCAAACAATTGGGATTGTCAACAACACCACACCCATAGCCATACAACATCGGGTGGCTTCGCCAAGGACGAGATCTTTGTGTCAGCCAACAATTTTGATTGTCATATGGCATCTAGCCCTTCAAGGACGAGGTATTATGTGATGTTTCTCCACTGGATATCTATGATGTTCTCTTGGGCCAGCCATATATGTGGAAGCGCCATGTTGTTTATGAGTCTCAACCCCATAGTGTCATTATTACTTTGGGGGGTCATCTCTACAGAATACCAGAGTTATTTCCGACTATTGTTCCACCTAAAAAGTGTCGCAAGGTAGTATCTCATACTACAAAATTTAGCTTCTTCACAATCTGTTCAAAGGAGAACAGAAGGACACTGCAACCACTATAGCCTCACCCCATGCACCTTCTATCCAACAGAAGCAGGTCGACAAGGTTGCAGCAAAGCACAAATATTCCTTCTGCACACCGTCCTCTCATGTATCTTGAATTTTTGAACAGCCTCAGTGTCAACAGGTTCTTGAGATACTTCCACAAGCTGAGCAGCGCAATGTCTCCAACAATAAAAGCAGCTCACCAAGATGCAGATCTAGCAAACGCTTTTCCCTCTCCCCCGAGAACTCAATGCAATGAATACCATTGCTTCCTAAGGAGGGAGGATTGATCTAGTTGGATATCGGTGGCCACCCACCTTTTCCAACTGGCTCAAAACAATTTTCTGGCAATTTTGGCAATTTACTATTTTTAGCAGGTTTTAACTTCTAGGGCCATTTTGAGGTCCCAAATGAAGGTTTTTCAATATCGAGGTTCTCAATGATATCCAAAGTCATTATTGAGCCCCCAAAATGAATCTCCTCAATGATACCTTTCCAACTAGTTATCACACGCCTAAAATGGAGATCGTATGCAAAAGTTACAACCCCGGGAAGTTGATGTACTCACTTAACCAAACGGGGCCCACATGACTTTTGGCGCTTCATCTCCTAGGGCTAGGTTTTTGGTTGTCTAGGTTTTTTTGCATTCCTTCTTATTGTAAAAATTCCTTTAGAGACTCATTGTAATCATCTTCTTGTGAATGTGAGTAGCCATCACATCTCTTCTCAAAGATAAGCGGCCACCATTCTAGCGAGTCTTTCACTCTATATTTTTTACAGTCTTTGTACATTTCTTTCATTAATATAAATTGTGTATCACTATATATCTGTGTTTATGGTTGCATCTCTGATACATTTCTATTATATTATTGAATATCTGTGATATCTCTGTGCATTTCTTTATTATATCTCTGATCTCATTTCGTGCCGAAAATAATCTCGATCAAGTATGCTAGGGGTGAATCCAAGAAAGAATACTCCGTGGGAAAAAGAGGAAGACCACCTATCCAATATTGGGGATGCAAATAAAATCACTTGTACAAGGATTTACCACACATAAAGGATAGAATGAATAATGTGCACAACATCCAAGAGGCTACAACAGTCGAAGATATGGGAAGAATCTATGCAGCTTTAAATGATCCACAAGCAGAGTACCAGTCCAATATGATGGAGGTGGAAGGTAAGATCGAAAATAAGCATGTTGTTATTTTGATTGATTGAGGAGAAAGTCATTATTACATTGATCCTAAGATAGTGGATAGATTACATTTGGAGAAAAGTAAACTTGGAAAAGAAAGTTTGGTTCAGTTAGCCACTGGAACCAAAAGAAGAATCCATGATATGGTCAAAAGTTGTTCCATAAGTCTAGATGGCATGAATACTAGTATTGATCTAAATATCATACCATTGGGGTCTTATGATATTTTGATTGGAATGGATTGGTTGGAAAAGCATCATGTTGTCCTAGATTTTCATAACAATACATTTACATGTCTTGATGGAAATGGAAAACGAAGAACTGTGAAAGGAGTTCCAAGACCCATGTCTATAAGGGAGATTTCAGCCTTACAGCTGAAGAGATGTTTTAGAAAAGGATGTCAATTGTATGCAGCTCATAAGGAAGAGCTAGAAAATACAAAGGGGCCAAGCCTTGAATATTTCACGGTACTACAGGAGTTTGAGGATGTATTCCAAGAAATACCGGGATTTCTACCAAGAAAGGATATAGATTTCTCAATTGATTTAGTGCCAGGAGGTTCCCCGGTGTCAAAAACACCTTACAGAATGAGCACACTAGAGTTAAAAGAATTACAAATGCAGTTGGAGGAATTGTTGAAGAAAGGGTACATACGTCCAAGTGTTTCACCTTGGGGAGAACCAATACTTTTTGTCAAAAATAAAGGTGGAACCTTGAGGCTGTGTATTGACTTTCAAAAACTGAACAAGTATACCATAAAGAACAAGTATCCTCTACCCATAATTGATGACCTCTTTGATCAAGTAAGAGGAGAAAATATATTTTCAAAGATCGACCTGAGTTCAGGATACCATCAGGGAAGAATCAAGGAAGAAGACATTCGTAAGACAATCTTTAGGACCAGGTATGGGCATTATGAACTTGTAGTGGTGCCATTTGGACTGACCAATGCACCAGCTGTCTTCATGTCCTTAATGAATGGCATATTCAAAAATTATTTAGATAAGTTTGCCATAGTGTTCTTGGCTGACATACTTATCTATTCTAAGTCTGAAGAGGAGCATGAACATCACTTAAGACTGGTATTGAAAGTACTGAGAGAACATCATTTTTATGCCAAGTTGAGTAAGTTTTATTTTTATCAAAGGTAGATCCATTACTTGGGACACATTATTTCAGAGAAGGTCATAGCATTATATCTAGAGAAGATTGAATCCATTAGAGGATGGCCAACACCCAGAAATGTTTCAGACGTCATATCTTTTATGGGATTAGATGGATACTATAGAAGGTTCATAGTAGGGTTCTCTAAGATTGTTCATCCCATCACTTCTTTTCAAAATAAGGGAACTAAATTTGAATGAACACTCAAGTGTGAAAATAATTTTAATGTGTTGAAGGAATTACTTACTAGTGGACTTGTGTTAAATATTGTTGACCCAAATGAAAGTTTTGTGGTATGTATAGACACATGTAAGGAAGGACTTCGGGGAGTCCTCATGTGAAATGGACATGTCATTGGATATGAGTCCCGAAATCTTAAGAAACATGAGAGGAACTATGCCACCCACGAATTGGAACTTGCTTCCATTGTTCACGCCTTGAGTATGTGGAGGCATTATCTCATGGGGAATAAATTTGAATTAAGGACAGACCACATTGACCTGAAGTATATTTTTGAACAACCGACCTTGAATTCCAGGAAAACAAGATGGATGGAATTTTTAAGTGAATATGACTTTGATATCAAGAATATAAAAGGAAAAGAGAATAAATTTGTTGATGCACTTAGTAGAAGAGTGCATCTCATGCATGCTACTTCTTTCAGTATGCATCAGTCAGAATTGAAGAGAAGAATTTTAGATGGTCTTTCTACAAATCAGCATTACCTATAGGTAAAGGAAATCTTACAGCAAGGAGATCTATAGCATAAAATAGAGTATGAGATAAAAGAATATGGATTTCTCATGCATAAGAATAGAATCTATGTTCCTAGTTCTGGAGAACTGAGGAATTTGGCATTGAAGGAAATGCATGATGTTCCTTATGTTGGACATCCCAATTACTAGAAAAAAATTACAGCAGTAAGAAGCCAGTTATTTTGGCCAGAAATGAATAATGATGTTGTCGATTACATCACTCGATGTATGGAATGTCAGAAGATGAAGGCTGAGCATACGCACCCAACGGGTTTGCTGCAACCATTGCCAATACCAGAGAAGAAATGGGAAGTGATCACCATGGATTTCATCACGGGATTACCCAGAATGAATAAGCAACATGATTCAATCATGGTGGTGGTTGAGAAATTAACAAAGGTTGCTCATTTTTTGCATGTGAAGACAACACATACAACGACTAATATTGCAGAAATTCTCATGAAGGAAATTGCTAGGTTGCATGGGATACCTAGGCCAATCGTCTGAGACAGAGATACGAAGTTTACCTCCACTTTCTAGAGGGGATTATTTAAAGGATTTCGCACAAATCTAAACTTTAACACAACATATCATCCCCAAAGAGATGGGAAAATAGAGAGGGTCAATCGAATAATTGAAGACATGCTGAGAATGTATGTGATGGATAATCCATCTAAGTGGGAAGATTACTTACACTTGGTTGATTTTTCATATAATAATGGGTATCAAGATTCATTTAGAATGATCCCATTTGAATCCTTGTATGGTAGGAAATGAAATACTCCAGTGAGATGGGACAACCCAACATAGAGAGTGGTACTTGGGCCAGAGTTTCTCAAGGATATGGAAGACTAGATGGTTAAAATCAAGAAGAATTTAAAGACAACTCAGGATAGACAGAAAATGTATGCAGACAAGAGAAGGACAGCTAGATAATTTAAAGTAGGGGAGCATGTACTTTTGAAAGTGAATTCCAAGAAAATATCTTTAAATTGGGAAGTTGTACAAAGCTGGCAGCTAGATTTGGTAGTCCATTTGAAATATTGGACAAAATAGGGCCAGTTGCATACATGATTACATTGCTTGCTTCCATGAATGTGCATAATGTATTTCATGTATCTTTACTAAACAAATGTGTACATTATCCTAACCATGTTATTTATTGGCATTTGATTCAGGTAGAGACGGAGGGATACTTTCAGGTTCATCCAGTGCGGGTATTGGACAGAAAGTTCAAAGTGCTCCCGAATCGAGTTATAGAGCTGGTAAAAGTTCAGTGGACCTTCTACGGTCCTAAAGATGCTACTTGGGAGCATGAATATGCCATGCGGGTAGAGTACCCATAGCTTTTTGAATAAATTTGATATTTTGATATCTATTTTGTATATGCACTGAGGACAGTGTCAAGATAAGGGGGAGGAGATGTAACACCCAAGGTTTTGAACCCCCATTTTAAATAATGTATTGTTACAATGCTGAGAGACCTGAGTGCCCAAACAATTATTAAAGGGCCAGTAAGCCCAAGACATGTAATGGTTTTTATCATTATTATTAATAACTACATCGTTGGTTGCTAGACGAACAAGGACTAGAGTTATAGGGGGATACGATTCCACAACAAAGGGCGCTTAAGGGGATAAATGTTTATTTCGTATTTTAATTACCCTTTTTATCTAAGGGAGGGGATTGGTTACATGAGATTCTTGGGGAAGGCCAGGAGGTTCTTGATTCCCCATGAAAAAATACTTAAACCCATCTCTGGTCCGATTGTGGGGTTGGTCGTTGGCTTGTTCTCTCCTTCACTTCTACATTTGTACCATTCTTTCCATCACGTACTTTCATGCACCCACTTACCCATTCATTGATCCATCCTCACCTACATCTTTTCTTGGTAAATGGAAAGGAACGGTTGAAGATTAGCCATGGGATAGTTGGTTGTAATGGTCATTGGTGCAATCCAGCCATGACTTGAGGCCTGCATGTCTAAGATGCATTGGCCTATGCCCTATTTTTCTCACAGTTGTGAGTCCTGAGAGTCCCAACATTGAGAGTCTAGACCAGTTGCACTGGATCTTTGTAAGGAGAAGGACTCCCTGAGGGATTGTGTGGCAGAGAAGGGTGGAGGTTCGTTCTCTTGGGTGGTGCAAGATGGCTAGAAGAGAGATGGGTACTTGGATTGTTGTGGGTGTTGGGAAACCTGTGAGATATTGAGAGCTGACTGGTTTGGGAACCCAAGTAACACTCTGGAATCATCCTTGTGGATTCATAGCCCGAGCTTCAGGGTGACACCCTTGTTGATATTTGAAGCAATAGTGTCTACGGTTGGGTGGAACATCCTTGGTCTGTAGCTAGTTGGTGTCATCTTTCATAAAGATATGTGATCTTTTTTATGGTATTATTCACATGTATATGAATTTATTTCCGCTATGTATTTAATTATCGTTTAATTGAATCTTTAGAACATGCATGCTTATTGGTTATTGTTGTGCATGTCGTTAATCTATTTTCTTTTATGGATCCTTCTTAATTTAAAAGGTATCGCTAAGCGAAAGAAGTCCAAGGGTGGTCTTGATGGTAGCACACCCCAGCCTATGGGTGGCAAGGGATGTTACAATATCTCTGGTTTATTTTTATGCTTGACTATCATCCAATACATCTATTTTTCTGATATTGATTCTTTAACTATTTTATTTCTTAATGATTGTACCTGTTGCAAGGCAGCCCAATATTGAGCCTGGTTTTCAAGATCAGACCAGCATTGCTTTGAATTTTCTTAACACCATTTTAGACACTGCTAATACTTAGGTTGAGCTTAATCATTCATGGGAAACAATTGAACGAGACATTAGTGCCCAAGAACATTGGGAATCTAGACATAGACAGCCTAGAAATCAGAAATAACCTTCTTGTTCCTTCAGCTTTGACCTTATTTTCATGTACTTAGACCCTCGTGTTTCTAGGAGAAGAAGAGGCTTATCACCTGAAATTAATCCTATTGTTGAAATAGGAAGAAGGAATGTTGTGTTATCTACCCAACAAAGTGCTCTAAGGAGAACCTTTTATGATTCATCTAGTTCATCTTTCTCTCCCTTACCTTTCATCTACAAGATGACATCTAGTGGTGGCTATGGTGGCACTGGAAGTGCTTCCTCCTCTCAGTATTAAGCTTCGTCAGTGATTGGTAGCTTATATGTCCACCATGTCCCTATCCAATCTACCACAAACCCCACCAAAGTCATTAAAAAGTATGGGCTTTTTCAATTTGAAGAAGACGTCGCAACCACACTGTGGAATGTTTCCTCTCCTCTTAACCTAGCACGTGCTACCCATCCACTTCCTAAATTAAAAGAGCATCTCCATAGGTTTTTGGGGAATAACATTATCACTACAAATGAACACCTAGTGGAATTTTCTAATGTCTATCACAACATAGGAGCCAATGACAATGATACTTGCATTCGCTTATTTGTCAATTCCTTGGAAGGAAATGTTGCAGCTGATTTCTTTGAACTTCATCCTAAGATTGTGTCTACTTGGGAGCAGTTAGTCTCTTGGTTAAAATCCACCTATGGGAAATCTAAAATCCCAGCTGAGAATTTACGGGAGTACAATAACATCGCCTATAAGGATGGTGATACCATCAAGTCCTTCAACTTGCATTTCACTAAGTTATACAATCAAATCCCCAAACTCATTCGACCTCAGAACCAAGATGCTTTCATGCATTATTATAATGCAATACCTTCCCCCTACCATCATAGGCTTGAGGAAAATGCCATTGATAACCTAGGTTCCACTCTGCATATGTGTTTGGAGTATGAAGAACAACTCGAAAGAACAAGCCTTCCTCAAGGAGAATTGATTAAATAGATAGACATGTCCACCCTCTTACAGCTAGTACAAGATATGAATAATCATATGATAGCATATGAGAGAAAGGGAAATGTATCCCCTCTCACCCCTCAAGATTCATCCTCTTCTGCACCTCCCTTTAGAAATCCAATTGAAAATATTTTTCATCCTAAACTATCATGCCTCGAAGTTGGTGTAAATGTTGTGAGGAACACCACAAGGAAACCACATGTGAGGTAAAGAAGAGTACCAGAGATAATATCTTTGGTAAAATACCAGAAACCACCATTGTTTTCCTAGATTTTGTAGAGCCAGAAGATGTCATGATCATCAATACTAGGAACAAATCCTATGCTCCCAAACGCAAATATGATCCTCCCCACAATTCTTCTGGCCCGAGCTCATCCTCACCAGCTGCTATTGTTCAGGTTCCTAAGCTTCCTGACAGTCAATGAACTACCTCCCCTCTCCCCTCTTTCAAATACAATATTTTGAATCAGTTGGCCAACATCAAAGCAGATGTAACCCTTTTGGACATGTTTGTCGTCCCTGAACAACAGAGGCATCTAAAACAATTCATGGAAGGAAAATATTCTATTGTAGACAACCTCTATGAAGAGGTAAATGAAGAGGATTCGTTTGTAAATAAAGTAGGTGTACATAAATTTAGATACCCTGTAAAAAATCCCTCTTTTTATATTTCTGTAAAAATTATGGATAAGATCTCCCATTGTTTCCTCATTGATGGCGGTTCAGGCCCAAGTGTAATGTCGAAGATTATTATGGAAGAGCCAGTATTGTCTTGTACAAATGAAAATGCTAGAGTCATGCTCTCTTATAATAGTCTACAACAAACGACCATAGTTGAGATTAAATATGTGACCTTAGTTTTGTGTGCACACCCTGGAATAAGGACAACCCTTAATATTCAAGTAATTGATATGCTAGTAAGAAATTACTCAATCCTCTTAGGAAGAGATTGGCAATATTTTATGGATGGATACCTCTCACTCGATGGGACACACATCCATTCCTCGGAATGGTAAAAACATCATAGTCCTTAGAGAGGGAAGAATTTCATCCTACATAAAGAGTGTCCCACAACCTAATGTGAACTATATCGAAGAGGACCTAGGGGTGTATTCCATCATTCTCGAGGAGGATAACATTACCTTGGAACAAATCGATTTAGATGATGGTATGTGGCACATTCACTTTGATGGTTCATGCTCTGGTGAAGGTAACAGAGCTGGAATTATCTTGTACTCTCCTGTGGGGAAAATTAATAACTTTTCTTACAGGTTGGAGTTTTCTTGCACAAACAATTTCACTCAATTTGAAGCTTTATTAGGCATTGAAAATGCCTATAATATAGGGTTTGGTCACCTTATAGTTTTTGGAGATTTCAAGATTGTTGTGAACCTTGTACGTAATATATACTCTCCTAGAAACAAGTTGATGAAATGATACACCCAAACTTTTTGGGAACTCATCTCGAACCTATTGTCTTTCAACATTACTCATTTTAAGAGGGAATTGAAATCAATGGATGATCGGTTAGCTATTTTTGCAGCCTCTCCTAATCGGCAACTTCTGCCACACATACTTGATTGTACTTTTCAATCTCTATATCATCCACGTATCCCTGAAAATATAGAATCTTGGCAGGTCTTCCCTAGCGATGAGAGCATCTGTGCTTTCATTCAAAATGAACCTTATAAGCCAAAGGAAATTATATCCATAGAAGATAACAAGATTCCTAAGGGATTGACTCCTCTAGAGAGTTCATTTTCATCGAGTGATGTAGGCAATAAAGAGAAACATAAATAAGAGGAGTCGAAAAGGAAGGTGGGTGAAACCATATCCTTGAACACTGGGACACTCGAGTCTCCAAAGAATGTTAAAATAGGTGCCCAATGGTATGATGAAGAGAAAATGAAGTTTACCAAGCTTCTTGGAAAATTTCAAGATGTTTTTGCTTGGTATTATGAGGATCTTCGTGGTTTTGATCTTTCTCTTATACAGCATGCCATTCCTATCAAGGAAGGCATATAACCATTTAGGAAAAAACAAAGACCTATCAACCCTACACTGGAAGCAACTATTCGAAAGGAGTTGGAAAAACTCTTGAAAGTTGGAATCATCTTTCCGATCAAATATTCTGAATGGATTTCCAATTTGGTTCCTGTTTGGAAAGAAACTAGTCAGATCAGATTATGTGTTGACTTTCGCACATTAAATTGGACTAATATAAAATATCACTTTCCTCTCCCTAACATGGAAATGATTTTGTAGCAAGTTGTAGGGTCACAAATGATGTCCTTACTTGACCGTTTTTCTAGTTACAATCAAATCAAGGTAAAAAGGGAAGATAAATATAAAACCATCTTTAGTAGTCATTGGGGTACCTTTTCTTATGAACGTATGCCTTTTGGATTATCTAATGCAGGTGCCACTTTTCAAAGAGTTATGAAAATATATTTTGACAACTTGATCAACAAGATCATTTAGATCTACCTTGATGACTTAACAGTGTACTCTAAAAGCCGATCAGATCATTTTGGTCATCTGAAAAGAGTTCTCATGCGATGTCGAAAATTTGGCATGTCTCTAAATCCTTATAAGTCCATTTTTGGCATTACCAAGGGCAAGGTCCTTGAACACATTGTCTCTGATTCAGGAATAAGCATTGATCCTGAAAGGATTGTTGCTATCCTTAATCTTCCTACTCCCACTTCCAATAAGGAGGTTCAAGATTTATGGGTATTATTAAATTTGTTTGTAGGTTTGTTCCAGATTTTTTTGTGATGGTCAAACCAATTCATAATCTTCTTAAGCAAGATCATTCTTTTTCTTGGACAGATGATGTCAAAAATTCTTTTGTAGGGATCAATAAATCAATCATCTCCACACTGGTTTTGGCGAAGCCAAATTTTGAGAAGGAATTCACAATATATACTAATGCCATCGAGGAAGAAGTTTATGTTATCCTCATGCAAAATGATGACCAAGGTAATGAAAAACCAGTGGCATACTTGAGTCAAAGTTTGTCTGATGATGAATTTAAATATTCTTTTATTGAGAAACATGCTTTCCCTCTTGTCAAATTTGTTGAAAAGTTTCACCACTTCATCTTAGGTAATCATACATTGGTAAAATTCCCTTTACTTGCTGTCAAGTTTTTTCTCTCACAAACTTATGTTTCAGGGAAGCTTTCACATTGGCTTGCCAAGATCCAGGAGCATGATTTGAATATCGTGACTTCTACCACTATCAAAGGACGTGAATTAGCCCTTCACTTAGCTCAGCATGTTGAGAATAATGAAGAAATTGATGAACAGGATAATTCCCTATCAACACTATTCTACATTGATAATCAGATCCTTCCTGTGTATGAACATCCATGATATAAGAATTTAGTTTACTACTTACAAAACCAAAGATGTCCAGATAACTTTTAGACACTCATCAAAGGAGAATACTTTGTCTTGAATCCACAAGATACGTCATTATAGGAGACTTCTTGTTTCAAATATATGTTGATGGTGTGTTACCTCGCTATGTAAACAATGAGGACGCATAGAAACTATTGCAAGAAACTCATGGTTCTTCAAATTCTTTCATTCATGTAGGAGGTCATTTTTCTGCCAAAACCATTGCTTTCAAGATTATTAGAAAATGATAATATTGGCCTTCAATCTTTCATGACTCTTATGTTTTTTCGAGATCTTGTGACAAGTGCCAAAAATTTGTTGGGAAAGAACACCTTTCATCCATGCCATTACGACCTGTCCTCCCAGACGTTCCTTTTTCAAATTAAGGATAGGATTTTATTGGTCCTATTAATGCTCCATCTTCAGTAGGACAAGTTTTTATTTTGACAGCCATGGACTATTTTATGAAGTGGGTGTTGAGGAAAAGGTATGAAATGATCTTACTCAAGCATTTTCATATTTTTCTTGGCTAACGAAAAATACACGGGAATATCACCCTATGTTTATAGACATCAAAATTAATATCCTAACTCACAAGTATTGATTACAAGTGCTTAGGCTAGTCTTTTTATAAATAAAATCTTTCTAGAAAATTCATTATTTATATGATTTTCTGAATATAACAATTGTTGAAATAAATGTAGAGACATAAGTAAATACACCAAGACGATAATCAAGACAAATGAGACATAAATCAATCCTTTATTTCACTCCAATTCATCAAAGAGTCGTTCTCTTTACAAAATTTTGTCAAAAAGTTTTGGACCAAAGTCAAACTTAGACGTCCCCGATGAAACATACAAAAGGACTTCTGACATATAAGCAAAAACTGAACTCTAAAAGTTGGATCATCTTTCCACAGATCGTTTCCCACTCGACTCTGCACAATAGCCTTTGTCAGTCATGAAAACTAATTCATAAACAGACAAGTCTACACAAACTATCAAAGATAGATCAACACCTCTGAAAAACAAGTGTTTGAATGATGTAATTCAGCCCTGAATCTTGTTGTCTACAATAAGACCCTACTATCATAAAAAATAATTAGGCCTTGAATGAATTAAGGAATTAATAAAAACTGAACTATATCAACACAAACTCAAAGAGGAAACCTTAGTATTCTTCTCCTTCTATCCTCCTTGTGTTCCTCCCTTTCCTTTTGCCTTTAAGAAAATTAGAATTGGTTGAAGTAGTTGAACTACTTCATTAGTTAAGTTAACTAAAACTCAACCAACTTTTTAGTTAGGGGGAAAAGTAATAAATCATAATAGGGGTTTTAAATAAATATTAACTAGTAGGTGGGACCCCTTGTGACTCCTTTTTGCTCTTAACAATCATAACATAACTAGTTAATTAAACAAAAACATCCCTCCTTGTGACTCCCATTATCACATTCATGTTTGACAATTTATCTCATTGATATTTGAAATTATTTTCAAAATACATTACTCATATATCCAAAAAAAATATGTTGTCCAAAATTTATGAAGCCAACCTTCATCAAAAATAAATAAAATAAAACTTAAAATCCATATTTCCCAGTCTATGAGGCAATCTTTCCCTTGTTGATGCTATCACCTTTTAGTCTCTTTGAATTTTCCTTAGGCTATGTGGAGCCTTTAGGCTTAATCTCATTGATCATATGAAAGCAATCGTCCCTCAAATGCATGCGGGAGGACACAGATTTATCAGAATCATTTAAAGGTGAGGAAGGGGCAGTAGTGGCCTTCCCTTTGTCAAGGGCATGGTGGGCCTCAATTTTCAACCTTTTTCTCGAAAATATCATTCATGTATGCATAATTGATTAGCAAATAGTTCCTTTAACAACCATACATGGAAACTCCTTAAAAATGTGAAATAAATTTTGGCTTGGGAACATATCATACTCATGAAATCCAATCCATGCAAATTGTTTAACTGTTATCAATGAGCAGGGGGTGAAAAAAACGTCCTGGGATATGCGAGGGGTTCTATTGAGCAAAAAATGTTAAAATGAGGGGAAGAAGAATCATGGTTATTGATCAAAGACAACAAACAATCAATTATAATGTAAACTAAAGAACATATCATTGTAAACCAACCAAGAAACTGTGATTTCAAACTGTTTCAATACATAATTATCTTAGCTGTAATTAAATTTTAAGAACAGAGAGTGAAAAATGAATGTGGGAAGGCGAGGGGATTGTAATTAGCGAAAAGCCAAATAATAGTAGGGACAGAGAGCGGATATTGTTCATAAAATTAATTAAGTAATCCATAAAACCATTCTATATCAAACGTAAAATATCCAACATCAACCAAATAATCAGTGTGATCAATTAAACAACTACTATGTATATTAATCAATTATGTGTATTAATGTGCTCATTGTTCGCAATTAAATCTTCAACACGGTGTCACCAAAACAAGACAATGTGTTTTCCACAACAACCTGTAGAAGAGTTTGTCTTCTTCTCATTTGTCCACTTAATGTTTTAAAAAAAATCCCAAATGAACACACAGTCACTTATTTCCACTCTGTTCAGCATCAACACATCAACCATTGTCCATGAATTATTTCCTTAATCAAACATAGACACAAAAGCATGCTCGATTTCATCCTTTAATTTCATTTAATAATTAAATTGTAATGTGACCATACTATCACAGAACCTGTGCCTATCTCTACTACAATGCATGATATTCATCAAACATACATAGTGGATAGCTAACACAATCATCAATATTTTAATTGAAAAAATCATGACTTGCCATTTAAACACATAGTAGCAGCAATCACCATTTCAACTCATATGATGTTGTGAGATACACAGACCATTCAACAAAACGCAAGAACATTTCTATGACTATAGAGGTTTAATTACTCTGAATCTAAACATCAACGATGTTGAGCTATCAATCCAATACAATGAGGCAGCAATAGTATGCCCAATCCCATTTCTCAAATCGATCAAATTGCAATACTCCCATTTGGCAATTTAAAAAACACAGTCACAACAACCATCAACTCAACCTAACATGTTGTAGGAATCCCACACATACCAACGCATCATGCACGAAGCATCGATGTGATTTAATCAATTATAAGCTAATGTTGGGTTAACAATTCAATAATTACAATGTAAAAGACAACGATTGTGTATTCAATCCCATTTCTCCAATCAACCAATTAACCAAGTTGAGTTATTGATTCAACTGTTATAATATCCAATGCAATGACTAAAAACCAATGACCAAAACCATTGTCAACACAATCAACAGAGACAAACCAACAATCAAACACTATCGTCGATACACCACCAACTCATAACAATCAACAATATACCTGACAGGATATAACGAGCTCCATTTATCAAAATTCGAGCTTTGAGTAATCAAGGGTTTGCTCTGTGGACGAACACATGGGAACTGGATTCTACCCCCAATAGCAGGTGATAACCTTCGAGACCACACGGTGGACACACAGGGTATACCACCAACAACCTTGCAGACAAGGTGACAGTTCACGAGATAGGAGGACTATTAATAGAGGAGCAAAGGCTTCATTTTGGTCTATAATAACACCGAGAACACGCAAAGTAAAACCCTCGTGGTTTTCCAAATCAACCTGAAGAATGTTGAGATAAAATAGAGCTGAGAATTAGCAATAAACCTTAAGAAATCCCCTTGGCATAATAGCCATCATAACCCACTGCGCAAACATCAGTAGCATGAATGAACCCATACCCAAGTGAAACGATACGCAGTGACACAAGGTAGTTCAAACCCAACAACCCCATAACAATAAAACAACTGGGTATGGTGATAAGAATGTGTGGATAAACCCAGCCAATCTGGACCGAATGAAACCCTTCAACCAAAATCAACAAAGATGACAGAGAGCCTTTATGGCTTCTAACACTCAAAATGATAAATGAAATTGTGACTTAAAACATAATTGCAATGAAAACCACACCAACCATCCATTCCATAGAAATATCACAAGTTTACATAGTTTCCAGTCTTAAGAAAAGCACATACCCATACATCACTGAGCCAATATCTATTTCATAACCACAGTGGGTTCATGGATGGTGAAAAGACATACATGTAACCAAGAAAACCTTAAAAACATGAGCTCGGTTGAGCAGTTCTTCCTCTACTTGAAAATCAGAGCTTAACCACAAAAAAATGCAATTGAACAATAGCCAAGCTAGGGTGATGGCCAGTGGAAGGAGTATGAGTGATGTGCAGTAAATGCATGTTGCCTCCATCCCTCACTCGTTCAATTCCTTAGTACACGCTATCCATCCTTCCATTAATCTACTTAATTAATCTATGTATCGAACTTAACATCCATCACTTATCAAATGCGCCACCCATATCACATTTAACCATTTCCAACTATACCATAACACATATCAACCATGTTTTCATATAACTCAATAAATTGTATATCCACTAACTTGTTAGATAGGACTAAGAACAATCGTTTTTAAATTCATGCACATATAACGTATCATAGCATAGCATAGTATAGGATAGTCGTTTTTCCATTGGATTTGTTCCATATTTCGTCTATCTTTTGTCATGACTTGCCATTTAAACACATAGTAGAAGCAATCACCATTTCAACTCATATGATGTTGTGGGATACACAGACCATTCAACAAAACGCAAGAGCATTTCTGTGACTATAGAGTTTTAATTACTCTGAATCTAAACATCAACGATGTTGAGCTATCAATCCAATACAATGAGGTAGCAATAGTATGCCCAATCCCATTTCTCAAATCGATCAAATTGAAATACTCCAATTTGGAAATTTAAAACACACAGTCACAACAACCATCAACTCAACCTAACATGTTGTAGGAATCCCACACATACCAACGCATCATGCACGAAGCATCGATGTGATTTAATCAATTATAAGCTAATGTTGGGTTAACAATTCAATAATTACAATGTAAAAGACAACGATTGTGTATTCAATCCCATTTCTCCAATCAACCAATTAACCAAGTTGAGTTATTGATTCAACTGTTATAATATCCAATGCAATGACTAAAAACCAATGACCAAAACCATTGTCAACACAATCAACAGAGACAAACCAACAATCAAACACTATCGTCGATACACCACCAACTCATAACAATCAACAATATACCTGACAGGATATAACGAGCTCCATTTATCAAAATTCGAGCTTTGAGTAATCAAGGGTTTGCTCTGTGGACGAACACATGGGAACTGGATTCTACCCCCAATAGCAGGTGATAACCTTCGAGACCACACGGTGGACACACAGGGTATACCACCAACAACCTTGCAGACAAGGTGACAGTTCACGAGATAGGAGGACTATTAATAGAGGAGCAAAGGCTTCATTTTGGTCTATAATAACACCGAGAACACGCAAAGTAAAACCCTCGTGGTTTTCCAAATCAACCTGAAGAATGTTGAGATAAAATAGAGCTGAGAATTAGCAATAAACCTTAAGAAATCCCCTTGGCATAATAGCCATCATAACCCACTGCGCAAACATCAGTAGCATGAATGAACCCATACCCAAGTGAAACGATACGCAGTGACACAAGGTAGTTCAAACCCAACAACCCCATAACAATAAAACAACTGGGTATGGTGATAAGAATGTGTGGATAAACCCAGCCAATCTGGACCGAATGAAACCCTTCAACCAAAATCAACAAAGATGACAGAGAGCCTTTATGGCTTCTAACACTCAAAATGATAAATGAAATTGTGACTTAAAACATAATTGCAATGAAAACCACACCAACCATCCATTCCATAGAAATATCACAAGTTTACATAGTTTCCAGTCTTAAGAAAAGCACATACCCATACATCACTGAGCCAATATCTATTTCATAACCACAGTGGGTTCATGGATGGTGAAAAGACATACATGTAACCAAGAAAACCTTAAAAACATGAGCTCGGTTGAGCAGTTCTTCCTCTACTTGAAAATCAGAGCTTAACCACAAAAAAATGCAATTGAACAATAGCCAAGCTAGGGTGATGGCCAGTGGAAGGAGTATGAGTGATGTGCAGTAAATGCATGTTGCCTCCATCCCTCACTCGTTCAATTCCTTAGTACACGCTATCCATCCTTCCATTAATCTGCTTAATTAATCTATGCATCGAACTTAACATCCATCACTTATCAAATGCGCCACCCATATCACATTTAACCATTTTCAACTATACCATAACACATATCAACCATGTTTTCATATAACTCAATAAATTGTATATCCACTAACTTGTTAGATAGGACTAAGAACAATCGTTTTTAAATTCATTTGCATATAACGTATCATAGCATAGCATAGTATAGGATAGTCGTTTTTCCATTGGATTTGTTCCATATTTCGTCTATCTTTTGTCATGACTAACATGTGTTCTGTGCAGGTGCAACATGTAACATATCATGGCGCTAATAGCAATGTTATAACAGTGGATATAAGCCATTCACACAATATGGAATTTAGAGCTTAGAGCAACACATGATAGGCATTATCCATCACCAATAAAACCAAGATTTCTTCAATCATGTAGAATCCTGTAAGCAGTGTCGAACATCAGCATAAACATGAAATAAGAACCAGATCTGATCTCGCAATATACAAGGGGGTTCCACCTACTAGTATTATATATCTCGTTAGCTTATAATAATAGGCCTTAGTAATACTTTGCGTGCAAAATCCTCGTTGCGATTTTTATCGTCAACAAACAGGCAACTCCACAGGGAAATGTGTTTTCAACAGATTTAGGACTCAGAACTCATGGTTTTGTAGATTAAGAATAGCAGGTCAAGAATATATAACCAGGAAGATTATGCAACAGGGGGAAGTGAGCAGATTTAATGGAAAAATGATCGGGAATATGGGAATAACTCATGAAAAATGTTAAGTATGAGGGGGTTTACCACTGTGTGCATAATGATTCAACCGGAATATGCTATTTTATTTCAAGGAGAAAAATGATGGACTTGCTCTTTGAAAATTTCAAATGGATTAAGAAATGGAGAGCAGAAGCGAGAGATAACCAATTTCTTTAAAAGACAACAGTGAAGGTAGATATCAAATTCAAGTGCTTTCAGGGGGACATCATAACAGCTATGTAAGCTTGATTTCTATCTACTAACAATATCTTGCAGGATTGTCACTGTGGCAGTACTAACCCAACATCTTATTCTTTGACCAAAATCAACTAAAAGGAGAAAAAAACAATAAAAATCATGGCATAATTAAGATTACAAAATTTAAAACAACAGAGATAAAATGACAAAAATGTAAAAGGAAAAGGAAATTTCTAAAAACCGAAAGAAGAAATCAAACTATTGTAAGCAGAAAGGAAAATAGTGAAAACTGAAAGTAGGGCTAGACTACTAGTATACAGAAGATCCAAACAGTGTTAGAACTTTTCACGTTGGTCCCACGTAATGTTTCAAGTGAGAACCGTTAGTGTTGCAGGAAAACAATTGCTCCTATAAATCCTTTAGAATGTAAGAGTTAGTATCCAGGGAGAAAGAAATTTTGAAAGGACCCAGAAATAATAGTTGGAACTCTGATGTAATTCTCAACCCTTTAACATATACAATTAGATCATCAAGATAGATATGAATACTAATCAATTTGTCAAGAGTTATTTGTATAGGTCTTCTAAAAGTGGTACTTGCATCAAAAAGTATACATTGATAAGTCATGGTACCCCAATCAGTGATAAATTTGGTTTTGTAAGCATCTACCCCTTTTACCTCGATTTGATTGTAACTGAAAAGGACACTAAGTAAGGGCATCATCTGTGACCCTGCGACCTTTTTCAAAATCATTTCTATGTTACGGAGAGGAGAAAAACCTTTCATAATAGCCCGCTTAACTGCGTGTAAATCAAAGAAAAACCTTATATGTTTAGTGGATTTCCATAAAGGGACCAAATTTGAAACCCATTCAGAACATTAACTGGAAGGATGATACCAGCCTTCAAGATTTTTCCCAATCCTTTTCGAATAATTGCTTCCGTTGTAGGGTTGATAGGTCTTTGTTTTTTCCTTACTTGTTTTATGCCTTCCTTGATGAGGATGGAATGTTGTATAATACCAGGATCAAAACCACGAAGATCCTCATAAGACCAATCAAAAACATCTTGAAATTCACCAAGTAGCTTGGCCAACTTTATTTTCTCTTCATCATAACATTGGGCACCTATTTTAACATTCTTTGGAGCCTCGGGTATTCCAATGTTCAAGGAGATGGTTTCACCCACCTTCCTTTCCGAGTCCTCTTTTTTATGTTTCTCTTTATTTCCTACATCACTCAATGAAAATGAACTCTCAAGAGGAGTCAATCCCTTAGGAATCTTGTTATCTTCTATGGATATAATTTCCTTGGGCTTAAGAGGTTCATTTTGAATGAAAGCTCAAATGCTCTCATCATCAGGCAAAACCTGTCAAGATTTTATATTGTCAGGGATATGTGGACGATATAGAGATTGAAAAGTCTAATCAAGTATGTGAGTAAAAATTTGTCGATTAGGAGAAATTGCAAAGACAGCTAACCGATCAACCATCGAGTTTAAATCCCTCTTAACATGAGTGATGTTGAAAGATAATAGGTTCGATATAAGCTTGCAAATAGTTTGGGTATATCATTTCATCAACTTATTTCTAGGAGAGTATATCTTACGTACAAGGTTCACAACAAGCTCAAAATCTTCAAAAACTGAAAGGTGACCACAACCAAGATTATAGGCATTTTCAATGCCTAATAATAAGTCTTCGAAATCAGTGACATCATTCATACAATCAAACTCCAACCTCTAAGACAAGTTATGAATTTTTCCTACAGGTGAAATCAAGATAATGCCAGCTCCATTACCTTCATTAGAGCATGAACCATCAAAGTTCATGTGCCACATATCATCGTCTAAATCGATTTTTTCCAAGGAAATATTATCCTCGTTGGCAAAGATGGAATACACTCCCAGGTCCTCTTTGATATAGTTCACATTAGGTTGTGGTACACTCTCTATGTAAGGTGAAATCCCTCCCTCTCTAAGGACTATAATTGTTTTACCATTCCGGGGAACAGATAAATGTGTCCCATCGAGTGAGAGGTATCCACCTGTTAAGGCTTGCCAATATATTCCCATGATGATTGAGTAATTTCTTATTGGCATATCAATTACCTAGATACCAAGGGTTTTCCTTATTTCAGGGTGCGCACAAAACTAAGGTCACATCCTTATTCTCATCTATGGTTGTTTTTTGTATACTATTATAGGAGAGCATGCTTCTGAAATTTTCATTTGTACAATACAAGCCTATCTCTTCCATAATAATCTTTGACATCACACTTGGGCCCGAACCGCCGTCAATGAGGCAAGAATGGGAAATAATATCCATAATATTTACATAAATGTAAAAAGGGGGATTTTTTACAGGGTATATAAATTTATGTACACTTACTTTATTTACAGATGAATCCTCTTTGTTTACCTCTTCATAGAGGTTGGCTACAACAGAATATTTTCCTTCCATCAATTGTTTTAGATGCATCCGTTGTTCAGGGAAGGAAACGTGGTCCAAAAGGGTTGCATATGATTTGATGTTGGCTAACTGATTCAAGATATTGTACTTGGAAGAGGGGAGAGGGGAAGTTGTTCCTTGAATTTCAGGAACCTTAGGAACCTAAACAATAGCAGTGGGTGAGGATGAGCTCAGGCTAGAAGAATTGTAGAGAGGGTCAAATTTTCCTTGGGAGCATAAGTTGTGTTCCTAGTATTGATGATCATGACATCTTCTGTCTCTACAAAATCCAAGACAACAATGGTAGTTTCTGGTATTTTACCAAAGATATTATCTCTGGCACTCTTCCTTACCTCACATGTGGCTTCCTCATGGTGTTCCTCGCATAAGTTACACCAACTTCGAGGCAAGATAGATTTAGGCTGAAAATTATTTTCAATCAGATTTCTAAAGGGGGTTGCAGAAGAGGATGAAGCTCCAGGGTTGAGAGGGGGGACAGTTTCCTTTCTCTCATACGCTATCATATGATTATTCATATCTTATACTAGTTGTAAGAGGGCGGACATGTCTTTCTGTTTAATTGATTCTCCCTGTGGAAGACCTGTTCTTTCAAGTTGTTCTTCATACTCTAAACAAGTATGCAGAGTGGAACCAAGATTATCAATGGATTTTTCCTCAAGCCTATGATGATAGGTGGAAGGTAATGCATTGTAGTAATGCATGAAAGTGGCTTGGTTCTTAGGTCGAATGAGTTCAAGGATTTGATTGTATAACTTAGTGAAACACAATTTGAAGGACTTGATGGTCTCACCATCCTTATAGGCGATGTTATTGTATTCTCATAACTTCTCGGCTAGTTTTTTAGATTTCCCATAAATGGATCTGAACCAATAGATTAGCTCCTCCCAACTAGACATAATCTTAGGAGGGAGGTCAAAAAAATCATCTGCAACCTTTCCTTCCATGTAATTGACGAATAAGCCCATGTAAGTATTGTTGTCATTGGCCCCTATGTTGTGACAAGCATTAGAAAATGCCACCAGGTGTTCGTTTGTAGTGACAATGTTATTTCTTGAAAACCTGGGAAGATGTTATTTGAATTTAG
Organism: Picea glauca; assembly: GCA_000966675.3. Lineage (NCBI taxonomy): Eukaryota > Viridiplantae > Streptophyta > Pinopsida > Pinales > Pinaceae > Picea > Picea glauca. The sequence continues at coordinate 881,544 of JZKD02S0516310.1, forward strand.
GAATTGGACGAGTAGCAGGTGATAGCTTAAGAGGAGAAGACGTGTGCCACGGTGTGGTTGTGGAGTCTTCTTCAAACTGAAAAAGCCCATACTTTTTAATGAATTTAGTGGGATTTGTGGTAGATTGGACAAGGATATGGTGGCTATATAAGCTACCAATCACTGACAAAGATGAACACTGAGAAGAGGAAGCACTTCCAGTACCACTAGATCCACCACTAGATGCCATATTGTGGATGATAGGTGAGGGAAAGAAAGATGAACTAGATGAATCAGACAAGGTTTTCCTTAGAGCACTTTGTTGGGTAGACAACACAACGTTTCTTCTTCCTATTTCAGCAATAGGATTAATTTTGAGTGATAAGCCTCTTCTTATTCTAGAGACACGAGAGTCTAAGGACATGAAATAAAGGCCAAAAATGAAGGAACAAGAAGGTTACTGGTGATTTCTAGGCTATTTACATGTTGACCCTTGACTAAGTTTTGAGGAACACTTGGTCATAATTGACCGTTTTTGGACTTCGACAACCTGTCAAAGATGGAGCACCAAGCGAAGCAGATATCATGGGATCTCAGTCCACTTTTGAGCCCCTTTTAGGGTTTTGGGTTAATGTAAGGGGAAAGGGATGTCAACCCATGGGTTTACCCACACTTAGGCCCACTTTTGTAATGAATAAATAGAAGGATAGGCAATGTAATAAGTAGTAGATGTGATTGCTTAGTACAATTGGTAGTTCATCTATGTGATGTCGAATAAGTGCTATGTGCGAACTGTGTAAGTCTTGCAAGGCTAAGTGCAAGTTACTGTGTGGTTGGTATAGAAAGCTAAGTGTTGTAACACATGGAAGAAGGATCTAGCGAGCTGTGCAGATCTTTTGTCCTATGAGAAGAAGGGTTTTGGAGGCTTTGTGCTTGTAACAGCTTGAATACGATAATAAAGAAGAATATCTTGTGGGCGTAGCCCTAGGGGGAGGTAAACCACATAAATCTATGTGGTATGCTTTGTTCTTTGGTTCAATGTGTTTATCTTTGCTTATGCTATATGCTTTGATATATCCACTTATTCTCTGTGCTTCTTAGATATATATGATTTTTAGATCTGATGTGTATGAGGATGCTTAGTGTTGATCTACCGTATCTGATCTGGATTACTATGGTTAAGTGCTTAAATACTGTAAATATGAGTATTCACCGCGAAGAGCTGTGTTGTCTGGGAAGTGTAATAAGGGTTAAATATTGATGAATGATCTATGCTAAGTTCCCTGTAAAAGATATAATCACAGATCTATGTCCCAGCGAAGGTTGCAGACACCTGAGTCTTGCAACAACCCCTGCCTCTACCTTAGGTGAGATTTCATCTGCTTCACAGGTGTTGTCGAAAGGGCCAGTAGTTAGGGATTTGTTGGTGCGCTCTTAAGCATTGAACCCTGGGTCTGTCCTTGTGCCAACAAATGGTTTCATTGCTGGGACCTGAAACTGTGATTGCTAGGAACTAAGGAAGAAGAAACTTTGTGAAAAAGAAAGCTCTATTCATAGATCTATTGCCTGAGTGTGCAGATTTTTTTTACTCGACGTGTGAAGCTTTGTGCCAGGAATAAGGTCAAATCTGAAGAAAGGAAGATTAGATCTAAAGAAAAGAAGCAAGATCTAAACACTCTATAGTCTAAGAAAAGTAAAAGTAGAAATTTCTGAAAGAAAGAGGTCAGATCTGTAGAAAAGAGGTAAGATATGTTAGCTCTATGCTCTAATAAAGGTAAGAATAGCTAAAAGTGATTAGATCTGGAAGCTTTGTGCTCTATAGAAGTAAGATAAGTGAAAAAAATTTGTTTCTAGGGCATGGATCTAGGTATGTTTGATATATTATGTCCTAGCTTAAAACCTAGAGCATTAATAGATGAAAGAAATTTTGATATGAATAGATCTTATAAGTATGTTATACCTATGCATAGGAAGAATGCTTGGACTAACAAATGGATGCAGGATCCTAGAAATAATTTTTTTCAAGCTAGCTACCATGATCCTGGTATGCAGTACAGAAGAAGTTGGGGATCATTTAAGAGAAAAAGCGGATTGACCCTATGTTACAGTTGCGGAAAACCAGGCCATCTAGCTAAAGAATTCCCTGGTGGAAAACTGACGCCACCCTGCCCTAGACGGCACGGCCCCCCCCACCAGGACCTTCTTACACATGGCCCGAAGCGTCAATTTCTCTTCCAACCCCCCTCGAGAGTTACCCACAGTATCCTCCTTCGGCGATCTCTGCTTCGCGAATCGGGAAATCGGAACTCATGGATTCGCGAGTTAACACCCACGAGATCGGGTCTCTCACTTCCCCGAATCCCGATGGTCAACGAGTCAACACTCAGTTTCGTTGGGGATTTCCCTATTGGGAAATCAGCCGATATGAAATAGTGATTCACTTACACTATGAATCCCCGAACCCCGAACTCCGATATGCCGACATGCGATGGCACGTGTGGATTCGACACCTCCACCTCTTCCTTCTATCGGGACTTCGATCCCCAATATGCCGATGTGCTTCCACCTGTACTCCACTAGAAACCGCGGTCCCACATGCCATGTCACTTCGGGATTTCGCGGATCGCGAATCCACGATACAATTTTTCGTCATGTTCGAAAACCCCGAAACGCCGAATGCCGAAACCCCGAAGTCCGACTTCTCGGGATCGCGCGCTACCTGTCCTTGCCCTGATCAACAGTTCCCGTTAAATCGGGAAATCGCTACTCGCGATTTCACGGGGTATGAACTCTCACCTCGCCAACCCCCAAATGTCGAAACCCCGAAGTCCGATGGACTTTAATCCTCCACGCCTGCGCCTATGGTTTAACTTCCGTGCAGGTTTACTGAGATCGAACGGTCGACGGGGTTTCGCGAGCCTCGCCTGCGAACCCTGGCCGTTGATTTTCTTCCTCGAGATCTCCTCCATTTCAAAGCTCTCTGGTTCGAATCCCTCCAGGCCCTGTTCCACACTCTCTGCAAGGAACTATTCCTCCTGAGCTTTATCGACTCTGACTCCTTCAGATATATTTCACATGCGCTCCCTGTGCTCAGCCTCCAACGACTCTCCAAGTGTGGAAGTCATCCGGACTCTATGCACTTCCTGCAACAGAAGTCCTTGTGCGCAAAGCGCTATCCGTCCTAAGCTCCTCCTGTAGCTTCAACTTCTACAGAAGCTCGATTCTTCTTCTCTTTCTCCCGCAGATGGAGAATATAAGGCTTCCTGACAGTCTCCCAACTCAAGCAACCTATTGCTGAGTACTCTGGGTATTCAGTAACCCAGTAAAAGCTCCCTCAGTGGATGCTTCCTTCAGATGATAGAACTCACAGAGTTCTTCCTCCTGGCTATCGGCGCTCTCTCTCAATGCCCTTCCAACGGAGTATCTCTGGCACAGAACACCCAACAATTTCGCTATCTCTGTTCACTCACGCACTTCGCTCGACGTCCTCCAGACGGAGCTCCTCATAATCCTCAATAGAATTCTGGTCTTCTTGAACTCACAGCCGAGTTATTTCCTCCGTGCACCTCAGTACACACGATCGATACACTCTAGGTAGAGCTTCTACAGAACTCCTAACAGGTTCTGTCCACAACAGTGTCTCAGCTACACTGCCTTGACTATTGAGGTGTTCAGTAACCCCAAAAGTCCTCCCTCTGTATGAATTGTTGACTTCAAGGCTGGTGCTCTCATCACGTCTTTTTCTGACTCCTCACGAGTTCAGAAGCACATCCTCTGTGCATTGGTAGTCAGAGTCTCAACACTCTGTCAAGCCCTCATGGCATGAACCCTTAAAGACCTCCCAATCCTGAAATCAAACCAACCCCCTGCAAATGCATGATAACAATACACAATTGCAGCATATAATGAACATACACATACAGACATGCATATAATGACAGACTGGT
>JZKD02S0516310.1:891422-905341 GCA_000966675.3 Picea glauca
GTATTTCACATAAGTAATCCTTAATTTATGTGTTGCAAATTGATCCTGTTGCTTTAAACACATAACATTTCACTTGCAATAATTATTCAAGTTTTTCAAGTCTTCTTCATTTTTATATCACTATTACAGTACCTATGCTACTTTGAGAACTCGAGATATTGATCCTGAGCGTATATGTTTGAAGAATTTAGCGCAACTAAAGAATTTGTAAGAGAGGTACTCGCTAGACTTAGATCCGAGAGAGTCATGTCAGAGAGAGGATTTTCTATAGGTTTACAGGCATCATCGACAAGAGGAGTGCAAGCCTCCCCATTGACTGCTTGAAAAGAAACATCCCGAGCCGATGCAGAAAGAAGAACCAAACATAAAGACGATTTGGCCAATGAAAAGTTGGTTCCATCCATCCTACCTGCTTACATACCACCTCTGAGCAGTGTCATCAACAAAGACAATGTGCTTAGAGACTTGGAGTACATTCTAGTCACCACATACCTACCAAAAGGGGTATGCACAGTTTGTGTAGATCAAGACAAGGTTGCAACATTGAAGTTTAGTGACTTCAACCTAGGTGACCGAAAGGTTTATGGCATGATTTCTCCTTATAAATATCTGACGAAGAAAAAGGGCAAGAATTCGAAGATCGTCCCTCAATAATGGACGATGAACCTCACGTAGTCCACTCTACTCAATGTTATGAAGATACTGAACTACGACAGACACCAAGAGGTGAATGCTTGTGTGAAGTTGTTGCTGGCAAGTTACCATGGAGGATACTTATGGTTGAACCATTGCATAACATTTGATCCAGCGTTGATCAACCAGATCACTGGGCTTAGCATGCAGGGCCCTGATCCCCACAATTACTATCCTGGAAAGACCGTGGATTGTGCTCTTGCTCAGAAGATCAAAGAAGCATATGGTGATGTTGAGAAAGGCGTGCGAGGATACAAGGTAGCTTCTATTGAAAGTGGCACAGTGCACCTTGCCTGTCAACTAATCTCAGGGAAGTTAGTATGCAATAATTGACCCACGCAAGTATCCGGCTTTGTAGTCGACCTCTCAGGGAAGTGCGGAGAGGGACTACAGATGAATTGGGTGAAGTACCTGGTGAATCAACTAGAGATTGATTGTAGAGAATCCTAGGATTAGGGGCATGAATTCCATTTTGGCTGGCTCTTAATACTTATAGCTTTCGTTGCATGGGAGATACCGGAAGGTGAAACCTTCCCGGACATTGACCCCTTCGAACCATTGGCCGCAAATTTTATTACACTATGGTACTCAAACAATATGAACAAGAACTGGCAATCAAATTATTTTTTCCATACCTACTACACCCATTTGAAGTTCATCATCCAATCCGAGCCATGCATGACCTCAAATACTTTGCATAGGTTTCAACCCTTGATGAAGTTCAGTGCAGAACGCTATTTCATATATATTACAGCACGTGCTGATGAGCACAAGGAACAGCTTCAATATTATTATAATTTGACATAAGATGACCTAGAGGAGATCACCAAGGAATGGTCGGCGAACCTCCTTATCTCAGTAGACCTTGTAGAACTGTCCGACATCAATAGCCCAGAAGCTGCGCAGAATACACCTAGGCCCAGTAAGACAAAGAAAACAAAGCAGACAAAGAAGGATGAGGAAATCCAAGATGTAGACAGTAGATCTGTAAGAACTGAATCCATTACACCAGAGAAAGGAGGTAATGTAGAAGACTTAGAGGAAGTCAAACAGAGTCCAGGAGATGAAGTTGAGATCATAAAGAAAAGGAAGGGTTCACCTCTGGAACCTTCCTCCTGGAAGAAATCAAAGAAAACGTAACTAAGATGAAGACCATGCTCACTCCAGATGACTTCAATTTTCTCATCACAACTATGAACGAAGCCATAGAAGAGATAAAAAAAAATAAGGAAGCTAAGAAAGAGACAATGTACAATAGAATTGATATCGAGCTCCAAGGAGTGCAGCAAGCACTTCAGTCTAGTCGCGTAGTCTCCACTGTGGCCCCTACCAGAAGGAACAACAAAAGAGGGAGATGAACCAGTTCAACTCCACAAGATTGTTGACACAGTCGAAGTATGCCTTTGGAAGTCATAGGAAGAAATAGCACAGGCCACCCATGCCTTAAAGAAAGAACAGGAGGAAAACATCGAGCAACGTCGAGCTACGCAACAAGAGAAGGGTGATATCCAAGTGAAATTTGAAGAATACAGAGCGAGGATCCAAAACGAGAAATATCAGTTGCTCGCAAAGCAGATTGGGATTGAAGAAGCAGTCAATAGAACATTTCGCTCTGTGATTGGCTTAGAACAGAAGGCAGAAGAACCCATAGAACGCCAAGTGATGAAGCTTGTTGAAGTTATTCAGCAAATTCAACAAAGAGTCATGGACTTAGAGCTTCATACCATACCACAGACCTCACAATAAGTGCGCGACCAGCGAGAAATAACTGCCCGGAGCACCGTAGAAAGGATTAAAGAACTCATTGAGGAATGCAAATAGTTAAGTAGCAGAAGTGCGCAGATCTACGAGAACCTATCCAAGAACCCAGAATTGCATAAATTGGAGTTGCATCTCCAAGAGGTGAAGTACGATGCCGAAAAGATACAGGTGCAGATGAAGGCCCTGTCACCCGTAGAGAGAATGAAGAGGTTTCCAGAGCAACGCACAGCCCAATAGAAAATTCACACGCTTTAGAATAAAGTAATGGAAGTCTCTCAACAACTTCAACCAGTGCAAGAAAAGGCATTCCAATTGTTCACTGAATTTGAAAGCCAAGGAGTAGAACTTGAACAGGTTGTGAATACAGCAGAACAATGCCTAGAAGGGCCAGTGAATGAGGCACTCATCTAGGAGTTCACCGAGCAAGAGGCAATAGCAATGCGACAGGTCGAAGAAGCTCAAGCCAAGATTGAGGAATTCGAAGAAGAATTGGTCAGACCTGAGTGACTCGGGATGAGTCATAGGTGAGTGTTGGGGGACTCTTGGCCCTTGACCAAGTTATGAGGAACACTTGGTCATAATTGACCAGTTTTGGACTTCGACAACCTATCAAATATGGAGCGCCAGGTGAAGCAGATATCACGAGATCTCGGTCCACTTTTGGGCCCCTTTTAGGGTTTTGTGTTAATGTAAGGGAAAAGGGATGTTGGCCCGTGGGTTTACCCACGCTTAGGCCTACTTTTGCAATGTATAAATAGAAGGATAGGCAATGTAAGAAGTAGTAGATGTGATTTCTTAGTTCATTTGGTAGTGCATCTATGTGATGTCAAATAAGTGCTATGTGCGAACTGTGTAAGGCTTGCAAGGCTAAGTTCAAGTTATTATGTGGTTGGTATAGAAAGTTAAGTGTTGTAACGCAAGGAAGAAGGATCTAGTGAGCTGTGCAGATCTTTTGTCCTATGCGAAGAACGGTTTTGGAGTATTTATGCTTGTAACAACTTGAAGATGATAATAAAGAAGAAGATCTTGTGGACATAGCCCCAGGGAGGGGGGGGGCAGTGAACCATGTAAATCTATGTGTTATGCTCTGTGCTTTGGTTCAATGTTTTTATCTTTTCTTATGCTATATGCTTTGATATATCCACTTATGCTTTGTGCTTCTTAAATATATATGATTGTTAGATATGATGTGTATGAGGATGCTTAGTGTTGATCTACCGGATCTGATATGGGTTACTATGGTTAAGTGTTGAAATATTGTAAATATGAGCATTCACCGCGAAGCTCTGTGTTGTCTGCAAAGTGTAATAAGGGTTAAATATTGATGAATGATCTATGCTAAGTTCCCTGTAAAAGATATAATCACAGATCTGTATCCCAACTAAGGTTGAAGACACCTGAGTCTTGCAACCACCCTTGCCTCTACCTCGGGTGAGACTTCATCTACTTCGCAGGTGTTGGCGAAAGTGTCGGTAGTTAGGGATTTTTTGGTGTCCTTTTGAGCGTTGAACCCTGGGTCTGCCCCTGTTCCAACACTACGTCTAGATTCACAACGTTCTTGGGCACTAATATCTCATCCAATTGTTGTCCATGAATGATTAAGCTCAGCACAAGTATTGGCAGTGTCTAAAATGGTATTGAACAAATTCAAAGCAATGTTGGTCTGATCTTGAAGACCGGGCTCAATATTGGGCTTCCTTGCAACAGGCGGAGTCATTAAGAAGCAAAACAGTCAAAGAATAAAAATCATAAAAATAGATGTATTCGATGATAATCGAGTATAAAAATTAACCAGAGAGATATTGAAGATATCCCCAGTATGGTCGCCAAATAAATGTTGAGGAAAAGATATGAAATGATCTTACTCAAGCATTTTCATATTCTGCTTGGCTAAATAAGAATAGACGGGAATGTCACCCTATGTTTATAGCCATCAAAATTAATATCCTAATTCACAAGTATTGATTACAAGTGCTTAGGCTAGTCTTTTTATAAATAAAATCTTGCTAGAAAATTCATTATTTATATGATTTTCTGAATATAACAATTGTTGAAATAAATGTAGAGACAGAAGTAAGGACACCAAGACGATAATCAAGACAAATGAGGCATAAAGAAATCCTTTATTTCATTCCAATTTGTTATCTTTGGAAGTCACCTCTAGATTGCAGCAGAGGTAAGCCCAAGCCCCATCAATTTGTATGCCACAGTGAAAAGTTTAAAGGGCAGTCTAATGGATGCAGTCTCAAGATTGTATCGTTTTAAGTCAAAAAACTGGGTTGAGGAAGCATAGATAAGCGAGGTCTTGATCTAACTTAAGCCAGTAAGTTTGTATAGTGGTGAGTAGGTAGAAGAAACATGAGAAAAGCATGAAATTTTTCTCTGGACATTCAGTCTTCCAGCAGCCTGTAGAGGAAAAGTCTCAGATACAAGATCCTCTTGGATCTGAAAAATTCGATAAACTAAAAATGTTGCAACAACAACTATAGTAAAACCTACACTATACTACAGTCAGAACACCCGACTGGATCATCCATGCCCGAGCTTTCAGGGTCAGAAGCAAAGAAATGAAAGGAGAAGTTGGTTGCCATTAAACAAGAAGTCTCAAATACATATCACAACCAAAAAACTAGAGGCTTTTCTAAAACTTTACAAATCAGGAGCTTAGCTCAACCATCAAACTTAACTGAAATTGAGAATGACTCATAAATACTCCAAACCGACTCACAATAGCAAGTTCAAATTATTACATTAAAGGTGTTACATGTGCATGACTTCTGTCAGATTGTGCATGCAGTCTCTGGCTAGTCATGGAGTTCATTCAGATGCAATTGCCTTCCATAACGGGATGGCAAGTGAGTTGACCAGTTGACATTCCCTTTGATAACTTTCCATTAATGGTGAAAACAATGTCCAACCACCACCAACTACTTTAATAACTGCTTCCTCAGGATCGGGGAGGCTCAAGTCAATTCTGCATTTGAAGGACGTGGCGGCCTTCCCTTGGTTGTTTGTTGCTTTGTTGAACTACTACAAAGGGACCCAGATGGTGGACATGGACAAGGATATAGCAGGGACTATGGCACCATCGACGTGGAGGTGATATGAGAAGCACCCATGTAGACAGACATGGCATATAGAAGGTGACGGGAAAAGTACGAGTGGCAGAAAACATGGGTTTTGCACTGGGACAGGACAACAATGAAGTGGCATGAGGTGTTGATGTGGGGTGCAGAGGAAAGGTCGTGGCAGTAGATGGGATGGGGACCATCTGCCCAAGAGGAAGTGAGTAGTAGAACACTTGGTAGGAGATGATAGGTGAGAGTGATAAGGGGACATGGTCCGACGGTGAGTGGAGGAAATGTGTACCATAATGAGATGAGGAGGGAAAGAGGGTGATGTGATAGGCATAGGTGAGAGACAAAGTGGGAGATAGATGTCAGTGGGGGAAAAAAGTGGTAAGAGGTGGTGGTAAGCGGTCTACTCGGAGGCGGTAGGAGGCAGTAAGAGGTTTTAGGCGGGGGTGGGTGGTCCGAGTTAAGGAGAGGGCGACACATTATTGGGGGGGGGGCATTTTAAAACCACCAAATCGAACCCCCCCTCCCCCCCTCGTTAAAGGCATACTGTTGGGGGGGGGACGATATGGATCTTCGACCATAGATCTAGGCACGCAGATCTCAGCCATCCAGATGTACAGGCCACTTAGCGTGATGCGCTTGCACACACTAAACTTAGGATAACTGGGTTTTATCCTACTTTTTTCCATTTTCGCCAAAGGGGTCCATCTCTTAGGAAAAACACCCCTCGACCAAATTCATGTGATAACATTAGGCTCCATGCGGTATGGCTTGCTACCTGTGAGATGCCAATAACTCTTCTACAGTTCCAGTGCCTTGTTGTTGGGTCATGGAGTCACTTATAAAACAAAAAACAAAGAAAAAACAATATTTACAAACACATGGGAGCCACTTATGGCTCAAATAAAACATTTCTTCAGAAAATTCCCATTCACAGGGCCATTAAAAGCTTCCTCTCCCTCCAAATCCTGCAACTTGTAAGTATTATTTAAAAACACCTCCGATATCTTGAAGGGCCTGATCCACAGGGATTCAAACTTGTTGTGCTTTCCTCTGTCTTGCCTGGGTGCATCCCATTTAAATAACAGATCTCCCTTGTAAATCTTCTTTCCTCACCTTTCTGTCAAAGGCTTGCTTGATCCTCTGTTGATGGTCATGATATTTTTCCATCACCTGCTCTCTAGTCTGCTGGGCTTCTACCAGTTGATGAATTCTTCTGATCAAATTGTCAGGCTCTCCTTGATAATCCTGAAAGAGTTTCGCTACAGCTAGAGCCAGCTAAGAAGGAAAAATTGCTTCTATCCCATATACAAGTTGAAAAGGAGAGATTCCCAGGGACCGTTTGGTTGTCACTCGATCAGCCCACAAAGAAAATTTCATCTTTGAATCCCAAGATTTCTTATTGTCCTCTAATATTATTTTAATAATTTTAATGAGACTTTTGTTAGAGGAATCTTCCAGTGCATTTCCCTGGGGGTAGTATGGAGTAGAATGAATCAATTTGATTATGAACTACTCATAGAACTGGATCAATAGTTTAGCCTTGAAAGACGCAGCATTATCAGTGATGATTTTGTTCGGACAACCAAACCTTACAATAATATCCTCGAGGAAACCAATGATCACTTTATGAGAAGCACTCCTTATGGGGATAGCTTCTATCCATTTGGTGAAATAATTTGTGGCAGTTAAGATCCACCTGTGTTGATCACTTGAAGCAAGATGAATTTCCCCAATGAAGTCCAGTCCCCACTGCTAAAACAGTCCTGAAGCCGCCACAATATTCAATGGCTAGGACTTGAGTTGTTTCTTTCCAGAGAATTTCTGACATTTAATACAGGCTCTGATCTTTGTGTAGACATCGGTGAATAAAGTGGGCCAATAGTACCCAGCTCTGAGAATTTTGTAAGTTGTGGTCCTCCAGAAATGGTGTACCCCACATAGGTTGTCATGGAACTCAAATATAATTTTTTGGGCCTCTTGTGGATCTAGACATCTCAAAAGCACTCCTAGAGGGTCTTTCCAATGCAAGACCTGGTCAATAAGGAAATATCTTATTTCTTTGAGCTTTAAATCTCTTTCCTTGCTCCTTCCCATACCATCAGGGGGTCTTAATTCCTGTAGAAAATATATAATATCTTTATACCAGGTGCATTCTGCCAATGGAGGGTTGCCCTGAGGATTTTTATCAGCAAATTCATCTTGCTGACTTTCTAAACAAGTGTTGACGAAATTAATCCCTAAAGATCCGCAATTAGATTTATCCAACAACTTGAATAAACCTAGGCCTTTAATTAGCTTGGTTGGATTTATCTCCAGGTCAAACTCAAGGATTTTGGCAATCCACTTGCTCCTTCTTCCATCTATGTCAGGATGAATAAGAATTTCCTTCACAGACGTTGAAGGAACATATGCAATAAACTTTGAATGCACAATATAGACTCTGAAAGATTTGAGATATTTCACCAAGGCATAGGCTTGTTTCTCCATCATGTCGTATTTTTCCTCTGCACCTCTCAATGCCCTACTAAAAAATGAAACAGGTTTCTCCAGGCCTTCAACATTTCTTTGTAATAAAACGGTTGCCATTGTATCAAAAGAGGCAAAGGAAAAAATCAAAAAATCCTTAGAATAATCAGGACTGATAAGCACAGGTTCATTGGTCAATGCCCTTTTGATTTGGTTAAAGGATTCTCTGGACTCGGTAGTCCATTTTACTTTGTTCCCCTTCCTAAGCATGGATGTGATATGATTTACCAGCTCAGCAAAATTTGAAACAAACCTCCTGAAAAAATTAATTTTTCTCAGGAAGGATTGAACCTACTTCCTGGATCTGGGAAGTGATAAGGTTTGAATAGATTCTACCCTGTTTGGATCAATTCTTACTCCCTAATCTAACACTATGTGTCCCAGTAACTTCCCTTCCTTCATGGAAAGCAATGATTTCTTGGGATTTAAGGAGAGACCAAACCTTCTGCACTTCAAGAAGAATTTCCTTAGATGACAGTAGTGTTCTTTATCAGTTTTGGAAAAGACTGTTATGTCATCCAGATAGATGACGATGAATTTATCCCTTTCCCCAATGAAGGCTATGTCCATGGCTCTCTAAAAGGTTTCTCCTGCATTCATCAATCTGAAGGGCATTTTGGCATACATGAATGTGCCCCAAGGAGTGGTGAAGGTTGTCTTCTCTCTATCTTCATGTAGGACAGAGATCTAATTATAGCCAGAAAATCCATCAATCATGGAAATCCTAGATGCACCAGTTACCCTCTGCAATATATGTTCCATATTTGGCAGCGGGTAATTGTCCTTCCTAGATCTCTTGTTCAGATTTCTAAATTCAACACAGAGTCTGATTTCCCCATTCTTCTTTCTCACTGGGACTAGATTGGCTATCCACTCAGAATATCTCAAAGGCACAATAATCTGAGCATCCAAAAGCTTCTTCAACTCCCTCTCCATAATAGGAAGCAACATAGGATTTATTTGTCTCAACTTCTGCCTAAATGGTTTAGCTTCCTCCTTCATGGGGATCTTGTGCTCAATAACACTAGTGTCATATGTCTTGGGGTCTTTATAGGTCTACACAAACACATCATAAAATTCTTTTAATAGCTCATAATACTTGGCCCTCTTCTCTCTTGATAGGTTGCTTGACAATTTGACAAATTTTGGATCCATCTCTGTGCCAATATTACATTCATCTACCTCATCATCATCACCTGAGATTTCACCCCTTATTTCCACATAATTTCTGTCAAATAACCTTTCTAAAGGGACTAGTCCCTTTGGGATGTGATTGCTAGGCAATTGCACAATATGATGATCAACAATTTTGTTCAAAAGATCTTGAGCATGCGGATTTATTTTAGAGTCAGGATCCTGGTCGATGTGTAAAGCAGAAAATTCATCAACAGTCTCCGGGAACCTTTTGATTTCAAGATCATCCTCAAACACTTTCCAATGCTTGACATTGTCAGGTATAGAAGGAATGTATTTCACTTCTACATCATACCTGAGCTTAGGAGGTAGAGGGATTCTGAAATTTCTTGCTGAGGAAGCCAAAGAATCGACCATTGTATTTTCTTCTCTAGGGATGAATGAAATGTTGAAGGCCGAAAAAAAATGTCAATCAAGTCCCACACTTCATTTCTGTAACTCTTGATCTGGGGGTGTTTGGCCTAGTAAATATTTCTGACCTACTGAATAATTAACTCAACATCGCCAAACATTGTTAACTTTTCAATCCTCCTGTAATTTTCAACTCTCAAGCCCAAAACCAGAGCCTCATACTCTACCACATTATTGGTAGCTTCAAATTCTAATTTGTATGACAGAGATATGGTTTCCTAAGCAGGGGAAACAAAGACCACTCTGGCACCAGCTCCTTCCCTAGAAGAGGCTCCATAAAAAAAAAAAACCCACACAGAGGTAATTAGAGGAGAATATTCACCTAGAGTGATGGAATTTCTTATCTCAAGAGGAGGTTCAGGGACATCAGTGAGTTGCAACAAACTAGACCCCATCTCGGTGTCGAGGGAAAATATAGGATGGTTTGTGGGATCTGCTTCAACACTGATGATGTAATCCAAATGAGCTTCTCTGTACAGTATTCTATGTTCTCCTCCAAACACAAGAATGGTGGCATACGTGAGGTCCATTTGTAATGTTCCCCCAAGCCTTTTTATCCAGGATCTTAACAATAACATGCCAAACTTGGGAGGAACATCAGCCACCACAATATCCATGACCACACTTTTCATGGGCAGCTAAAACAAAGTTACCACCAGATCTTTGATGACCCCAAGACATTTCACCCTCCTTGAATTGAAAAAGTACAAATCATGATAGGCTTTTGTGACTTCCAGCCCGATTTCTTCCATGACAGTTTTTGGCATGAGATTATGAGATGCCCTTGAGTCCATCAAGAAGTTATGAAACACCTTATAATGTATGTTCAGGGATGTATAGAAGGGAGGGGATGAATAATATATATATTCTACCATAGGACCTAAGATGACTGTTGTCTTTTCATCTTGGAGATTTACTGAGTCTGTGGGATGGAAAGATGGCTCAAACTGCAACAGCTTGGAGAGGGATTTGTTGAAATCTCTGGGCTTGATCAGCTCTGAAAGGGGCACATGGATTTTGATCTTTTGGATTTCATGATCAAAACTAAAGGAGGAAGGGGACCTCAGAATTTCTCTCACCTCTGGGACAGGGTCTTTGGCTACTGGTGAGGGATTCTGAGCTTTCTTTTTTTTGTTGTCATTTGTTTTGTATTTAGTAGGCTTCTTTGCTATGGAAGGTTGATCAGGGATGTCAAAATTCCATTCTTTCTTCTTAGACCAGAGGTTGTATTTATTGGGACTACTATTGGCCTTCTCCCCCTTACTCGGCTCATTTATTTGATTGTTCATGAGGGACTCCTCGTAGGCAGATTGAGTTAAGTGGGGAAATGGGGAGGTGTCTCCAATACAATGGATTTCAAGGTCAAGATATTCTCCTTCCCTTTCTTCATCAGTCACAAGGTTGTTGTGAAGAGGGGTTTGAATTTTCTGATCATTTCTATCTCTGTCCCTTTGTTCCCTTGGCATAATCTGAGGAGAATTATTGTCCGACCTCCTAAAGTTGCCTCTTCTATCTATAGTTGGGACATTATTATAACCTTTCTTCCCTTCAAAATTTATCTTTTCCATTTCTATAGACAGGGACTTCACTATCTTGGTTAATTCATCTACTTGGAGGTGAGAAGCAGAAGAACCAGAAGTTGATGCCTCAGATATTCCTCTCCCTCTATCTCTGTCGGCTTTTCTCCTAAGCCTGTCAACTGCCAACACATTGGATTCTACTTCTAGGGATACATATTGCATAAGAACCAATGAAGTAGCTCTTCTTTCTCTCAACAGGAAATAGAAATCAGGGTCAAAGGCGCTAGCATAAGTGATCTGTAGGTTTTATCTTAGCAAGGATTTTGTTGTACATTTTATTGAACCTTTTGGAGAAGTCAGAGACATATTATCCTTCCTTTCTCTTCAAGGACCCAAACTCTTTGATATAATACATAAAATCTTTTTTTTCCCCCCATTGTCTTAAAAAGCATCATCTAGGGCCCCAATTCCAGCAACAGATCCAAGGGTCAAACCTCTAAACCACTTTCTAGCCTTACCATCCAAGCTCTGGACAACGACTCTCATCCAGACACCTTCATTTTCAATATTCAGGTTATCTGGATAGCTGTAGAAGGCAACAAGGTGTTCTTCAACAATTATGTCTTCTTCTCCATTGAACTTGGGCATATATTTCAGGTAATCTCCAGCAGGGAGAGCGTTCAAGGGATGAGGTAAGACCAGGGGGTCATACCTTGCAGCCACTATGGCATCCATTTTGTTTCTAGGAGTATTAGCACCTACCATAGGGATGTGAGGTGGAGGAGAACCAGGAGGAGAAGGTGTTAGAACAAGGGAGGATGGAAAAGAGCTTCTCGCGAGAAAAGGAAATGACAAAGGATTTGGAGAAAAGGCTATCGGGCTTGAGGGAACTAAGGTCTCTCTTTATGTGGTATTGGAAATAGTAATAGGAGGAGGAGAGGTGAAGCCCGGGGTAGGGAAATATTTTGAGGTCCTAGGTCTAAACCAGAGTATAATTTCAGGGGGGAGTGGAGTGACAAGGCTTTCTCCCTCCAATCCCAGACCAGGAGGGGAAAACTCAGCAGGAACACTCCCAAAATTTAAAGTTTGGGAAAATCCAACAACAGGTATAAAAAAAGGATGAAAAGAATAAATTGAAGTTCTTATAGAATAGTGAAAATCATAAAAAATGCATGGTTCAGCAGTAGAAGTACTCTCTCGAAGGGTCTTTCCCCTTCTGATAATTTTCTCTGGGTCGGCTTCACGTGTTGCTAAGGGCAGTTGGGGAGTAGACCTCGTGTGTCTGCCTCTGGAAACCACAACTGAAATAGTGGAGTCACATCAATGGATTCACCATAGTGGATTCACCTAGTGCACAGTCGCAATCTTGATGTACTGGGCTCTGTTGCACCTTCAGAACCAATAAGCTTTGTTGTTCAATCCTAGGGAAAATCTTCAACTTCATCCCTGACAACAGAGCCATAAATGTTATCTTTGGAAGTCACCTATGGATTGCAGCAGAGGTAATCCCAAGGCCCATCAATTTGTATGTCACATTGAAAAGTTTAAAGGGCGGTCTAATGGATGCAGTCTCAAGATTGTATCGTTTTAACTCATAAAACTAGGTTGAGGAAGAACAGATAAGCGAGGTCTTGATCTAAGTTAAGCCAGTAAGTTTATATAGTAGTGAATAGGCAGAAGAAACATGAGAAAAGCATGAAATATTGCTCTGGACATCCGGTCTTCCAGCAACCAGTAGAGGAAAAGTATCAGATATAAGATCCTCTTGGATTTGAAAACTTCGAGAAATTGAAAACATTGCAAAAACAGTTATAGTCAAACCTACACTATACTACAATCACAACACCCAACTGGATCATCCATGCCCGATCTTTCAGAGTCAGAAGCAAAGAAATGAAAGGAGAAGTTGGCTTCCATTAAACAAGAAGTCTCAAATACATATCACAACTAGAAAACCAGAGGCTTTGCTAAAAATTTACAAATTGAGAGCTTAGCTCAACTATCGACCTTAAGTGAAATTGAGAATGACTCCTAAATACTCCAAACCGACCCACAACAACAAGTTCAAATTATTACATTAAAGGTGTTACGTCTGCATGCCTTTTGTCAGACTATGCATGCAATCTCTGGCTAGTCGTGGAGTCCAGTCAGACGCAATCACATTCCAGAATGGGCCTGCAAGTGAGTTGACCAGCTAACAGTCCCTTTCCAGACTTTCCATTAATGGTGAAAACAATGTCCAACCACCACCAACTACTTTAATAACTGCTTCCTCGGGATCGGGGAGGCTCAAGTTAGCTCTACATTTGAAGGATGTGGCGGCCTTCCCTTGGCTCTCTGCTTTTTTGTTGAACTGATACAAGGGGACCTAGATGGAAGACGTGGACAAGGATCTGGCAGGAACTATGGCGCCATCAACGTGGAGGTGAGATGAGAGGCACCCACATAGACATACGTGGCATATATAAGGTGACCAAGAAAGTACGAGTGGTGGAAAATGTGGGTGTTGCACCGGGACATGACAACGATGAAGTGGCACAAGGTGCTGATGTGGGGGGCAGAGGAAAGGTCGTGGCAGTAGATGGGATGGTGAACATATGCCCAGGAGGAGGTGAGTAGTAAAACACCTGGCAGGAGATGATAGGAGGGAGTGATAAGGGGACATGGTATGACGATGAGTGGAGGACAGGTGTACCATAATGAGACAAGGAAGGACAGTGGGTGATGTGATAGG
>JZKD02S0516310.1:970242-993263 GCA_000966675.3 Picea glauca
TTTCGTATATCATTTCTGTGTATTGTGAAGATTATGCTGGATATTTCACTGTTATTCTGTTAATTCTAGCATTTCGTTTCTGTTCTGCATATTTTATATATCTGGTATCTTGCAGATCTTATAGATCCATTTGGAAGAAACCACTAATTTGTCTTTTGGCCTTGGCATAATGTCCCAAACATTATTCTTTATAATAGACCTATATTCCTCAAGCATGGAATCCTTCCATACTTGTAATTTATATGCTTCTTCAAATGAAGAAGGTTCGACATCACTAATGTTGCTCATCAGTGCAACATAGCCTCCAAACCTATGAGGCCTCTTCCGTTCCCTGAAAGTTCCTTTGGGAGCAACTATCCTTTCTGCTTCCTTCCTACACTATTTCTTTAAGCCACCCTGTCTTCCTTTTGGCTAGAGGTTATTCAAGAGTTATTTCTAACACTTTAGCGGGTTCTAGGGGCTCATTACTTGGCCCTTCATGAGGTTCCTCCCTCTGATAATCTGACTCTTCATTTTCAGAAGAGGGTGAAGTTGGCTGAACTGCTTCTGAGTCCTGCTAAAGCTCTTTGGATTTCTTAAATGTGGCTTCCTCATGGAAAGTCACATCTCTTCTTACCTCTATTTTCCTCTGACCTAGTACATAAATCCTGTAAGATTTGGAGTTCTCACTGTACCCCACAAAAACCCCTTTCTTGCCTAAGGGTTCCATCTTTGTCATGTTTTCCTTAGGGACATGAATATACACAGGACATCCAAATATCCTTAGATTCCCTACTCCCTGAGAATACTTCCTTAGGAGTCTTGTCCTTCAAAATATCATGTGGACACCTGTTCTAAATATACACGGCAGTGGAGGTAGCTTCTTCCCATAAAGAATTTGGCATATCCTAGTCAAACATCATTGCTTTCACTGCCTCACAAATAGTCCCGTTTTTCCTCTCAGCAACACCATTTTGCTGAGGGTTATATGGCATGGTCAGCTGTCTCTTGATTCTTGCTGACTTGCAAAAATCCTCAAAATGAAGAGATACAAACTCTCCTCCATTGTCTGTTCTAAAGATTCTGATGTGTTTCCCTGTCTTCTTTTCAATAAAGGCTTTATATTCTTTGAATTTATCAAATGTGTCACTTTTAGCTTTAAGAAAATATATCCAACATTTTCTTGAGTAATCATCAATAAAAATGACATAATACAAACAACCACTGAGTGAGGGAGATGACATGGGACCACATACATAAGAATGAACCAGATATAAGATGTCCTGAGATCTGTTGTCACTACTAGGAAATGCTTTCTTTATATTTTTACCTAGCATGCATCCCTTATAAATTTCATTTTTACTAAGATAAATAGAGGGCATGCCACATACCATGTTCTATAGATATGGAAGAGCTTTGTAATGAAGATGTCCAATTCTTCTATGCCACAACTCACTAGAGCTAGTCGCATCATGAGCCAATGCCTGAACTGACTGTCCTAACATGATGTACATTCCTTCACTGTAAGTTCCAATGGGTCCTGCTGCACTTAAGTGACTACCTTTAGCCCATAGTAGTGCCTTCCTATCCTTGAAGATCACCCAATATCCCTTTTCCTCAAGGGTTGCAACTGATTGTATATTCTTCTTGAGCCCTGGAACATATAATACTTCATCAACATGAAGTCTAGTCCTCGATTCCAATCTGAAGGAGATAGAGCCTACTCCCTCTATCTTGTAACATTTTTCATCCCCAAGCTCGACCTTCTCTGCAAAAGATTTTGTCTCGAAATCTGAGAGGATCTCCTTGTACCTTGTCATGT
This sequence comes from Picea glauca, assembly GCA_000966675.3. Taxonomy (NCBI): domain Eukaryota; kingdom Viridiplantae; phylum Streptophyta; class Pinopsida; order Pinales; family Pinaceae; genus Picea; species Picea glauca. The sequence continues at coordinate 972,044 of JZKD02S0516310.1, forward strand.
GCTTTGATGCACCATTGTCTACTAACCAAGTTTTCGGCCCCGTGGAAACTGAACTGGATAAAGCAAAAACCAAATAATATTCTTTCCTATTTTCTTTCTCATTAGAAGGACTTTTCTAATTTCTTTTGGATTCACCATCCTCAGCAGTTGAGGAATGATGTTTCCCTTTCCTAGGATATTTCTTTCTAAACCAACAATCTTTAGAAAAATGACCCAACTTATTACAACTAAAGCATTTAATATTAGATGTATCAATATTCTTGCCTTTGAATGTACCTTTGAAGTTTGGCTTCCATTGAGAGCCTTTCTAGAAAGTGCCTTTCTTCTTTCCCTTGAATCTTGATGCTAAATCTGAGTGCGCTTCTTTCATTGGCTCGCTCCTGGTAGCTATGTGAATCTCCTCCTGGAGGCAATCATGCCATAACCTCTCAAATGTGGGTTGAATCTCTCTCCCACTTACATTGGATAAGAAGGTCTCCCATGAAGAAGGAAGACTGTAAAATATGGCCTGCACTAAATCATCATCATCCACTATCACCCCTGTGACCAAAAGATGGTCTTTGATCTGAGCTATCCTGGAACAGAAAGATGCCACTGATTCACCTTTCTCCATCTTCAAATACTTAAGCTTGTGCTTAAGTGTCCTCTTCTGACTTGGAGCCTATTTCTCATACAGATTCACCAAAGTATCCATACAGTCCTTGGCAATCATCAACGAAGTCATTGTAGGCATTATCTTGTCTTTGACTGAGTCAAAGATGATTCGCTTGGCCTTTTCTTGACTCTTCCTGAAAGCCATTCTTCCTGCATTATTTGTTGGTTCCTCCACCACTGTGGTCACATACTACTCAAGATCATGCTCTTGCAATATATTTGTTATACGAAGCTTCCACACATTAAAGTTGGTAGCTCCTTCAAGCCTATCTTTAGCCTTGATTGAAATGGAGGATGCCATGGTCCTCACACTAGAAACTTAATCAAGCTCTCTTAGATCTGTGTGTGCCTGTTGCTGCACTTCAACACGTTTAACACACCCTATGCTCTGATACCATGTTAAATTATGAGCTTGATTTCTTATGCAGATTAATTCTTTTATTTTCTTCAATACTTTGATTCCAACTTAATACACTTCAACAATTTCAAATCATAATCGAATAGCAATAATTATGTAGATAAGTAAACATGCATATCAACAACACATATACCCTGGGGAAACCCTGTAGAGGGAGAAAACCCCAGCAAACAATATTCCTTTATTGCATTAATAATGTAAGATCTCTTACAAATATCCACGATGAATGTACTTCTCTCAAAGAGCTTGCCAAGATGACTCTGAACTGACAAAGACTTACAATACCTTGCTGAAATACACTTTTGATATGTTGCCTCTTTATCACTGATGTGCTCCTCTATTACTTCATCCTCAACCTGCATATGAAAACTCTGTTTCAAAATCATGTTGCAAAACTGTATTGAGGAGAGGGTTCGACCTCTTCTTATATAGGCTGAAGAGGGGAAGAGGAGAAGCTCGAAATAGTAACCTGATTGCATGCATTAGTCATAACTCAACTTCATACTTTAGTTCGAACTTAGAACTAAGCTTGAGATTGGTTACAACTCAACATTACACTTTAGTTCAAACTTTAGAACTAGACTTGAGATTTGGTTACAAATCAACATTACACTTTAGTTCTAACATAGAACTAGACTCAAGACTTTAGTTACAACTCTTGAAAAGGCAATTCAAAATTCTCTTCATGGTGGATAATGTTTACACATGCCAACGCACTATATCAATACAATTACATCATTTGCAATATTAGGAATATCATTTGTTTCTATCTCATAGGAATTTTACATTCAACCTAACTTTTGCTAGATACCTTGACTTTTTCTCATGGCTCAAAAGGTTTGACTAGGCTCACAGAGGTTGTATGTTCCCCCTGACTTTTGCACTAGTCTGTCTATGCTCACAGAGATTGTACGTTCCCCCTGAATTTTGTGCTAGACTATCTATGCTCACAGAGGTTGTACGTTCCCCTTGACTTTTGAATTAGACTCACATAACATCTCGTTCATCCTGACTTTTGTCTTGACTCACAGAGGTTGTCCATTCCCCATGGATTTTGTCAATACCTCACAAGACTGGTTGATTCTCCAAATATCCTTGGCTAGCCTCAGGGTTTCCCATATGGCTTCTCATTGGAGAATGACTATCGATGCTGCCAAATTTAATAGTACAAAGGTCTTTACCTGGGTGAACCAAATAGAGAAATATTTTGAACTAAATAATATTATGGATGATAAGAAAATGATTCACATAGAAAACTTGAACTTTAAAATAAAACCATATCAATGGTATCAATGGATAGTGAAAAGGAAACCCCCTTTATATCACTACACTTGGGTTTTATTTACAAGAGACTTAGAAGCACAATAGGAAATTTTGGGAACATGACTACTTCAGTCAATTGAAAATAATCAAGAACTTGGGTGATATTGAAGATTATAATTCATAATTCCAGGTATTGGCCACAAGGGTGGATAACATAAGAGACAAACACTTGTTGGAATCTTACATGGGTGGATTAAAAGAAGACATTAAACATGAGATTTTATGAAGACAACCTACAAATATTGTGGAAGCTATGAAAATGATCATCATATTCATGTCAAAAATAAGGCTACACACAAGTCTAACATTGGAAGCATAGCTCATTTTGGGAGTCATAATACAACCATACCTCAAATAACAAGGTTGAAACCTCAACAAATGGATGAAAGAAGAGTAAAATTACTATGTTTCAATTGTGACAACAAGTATAGTAAATGGCATAAATGCAGTGAGAAAAAATCATTCTTCATAGATTGTGAAGAGGAAGAAGATACTGCACCTAAACCAACAAGGTTGACACCTCAACAAATGGATGAAAGAAGAGAAAAAGTAATATGTTTCAATTGTGATGGCAAGTACAATAATGGGCATAAATGTGGTGAGAATAAATTATTCTACATAGACTGTGAAGAGGAAGAAGATCAAGAACTAGAACTGTCACAAGGCCTAGATCTAGAAGATACTACTCCAAAAATATCTTGTCATGAATTGGATGACATCGTTACTCCACAAACCCTCAAGATACAAGGATACATCAAAAAGAAAAAGGAAACAATATTGTTTGATTCAAGTAGCACCCATAATTTCATCAATTACAAATTAGCAAAATGTGTCAATTGCTTTGTATATCTTGCACCATAGTTTCAAGTAATGATTGCAAATGGAGGTACCATAAATTGTTTAGGGAAATGCCATAGTATTAAGCTCAACATAGGGGTGTAATTTCTGGATATCCCCATGTTTTCCATCCAAATGGGGGGCGTTGATGTTGTATTAGGGGTCCAATGGTTGCAATCATCGGGAATAGTGGACTTTTATTTTCAAAATATTTTCATGATATTTTCCTCAAATGGAAAGGAAATTGAGCTTTAAAGGTATCCAAGGGAAACCCTCTAAAGTGATAATCTCTAATAGCATGAAAAAAATAATCAAAAAGGGACACTAGGGTGTAATTGCACAATTGTTCTCACTTGATGTTCAAACATCTATAGCCCTTACTCCATCAGATCTCAAAATAACTATCAACAATAATTCCAAGGTATTTGGTGAAATTCCTAAGGGTCTTCCACTTGCTTGAGATCATGACCATGCTATTTATTTGCAACCAGGAAGTGTACCACCTAACATTAGGCCTTATCGGTATCCATATGCATAGAAGAATGATATTGAGCACATTATCCAAGAAATGTTAGAGGCTGGGATCATTCAACAGAGCTAAAGTTCATTCTCTTCACCAATGGTGTTGGTTACAAAAAAGGATGGTTCATGGCCTGTGTTTCTAGATTATAGAAAACTAAACAAAATGACCATCAAAGATAAGTTTCCTATCCTTGTCATTGATGAATTATTAGATGAATTACATGGAGAAAAAATATTTACTAGGTTGGATCTTCGTTCGGGATATCATCAAATCAGAATGAGGTAGGAAGACAATCCTAAGACAACTTTTAGAACACATGAAGGTCATTATGAGTTTTTGGTTATGCCATTTTGACTGACCAATGCACCTTCAACATTTCAAAGCTTGATGAATTCTATTTTCAAGCCCTTCCTTAGAAAATTTGTGTTAGTATTTTTTGATGACATACTAATCAACAAAACAACTTGGGAAGAGCACATACAACATTTTGACAAAGTATTACAACAATTGGAAGAGTAACAAATTTATTCAAATCCTTCCAAGTGTGCCTTTGGGGTTCAAGAAGTGGAATATTTGGGTCATATTGTATCCCATGAAGGTGCAAAAGTGGACCCTAACAAAATTAAATCTATAATAGGTGCAAGTTTTTCAAGAACTATGGTAAAATAGAAACACCTTTAACAAAATTACTAAAGAAGGAAGCATTTTCTTGGAATGAAGAAGCAACCAAAGCTTTTGAAAAACTTAAGGAGGCTATGTGTACAAATCTTGTCTTGGCTACACCTGACTTAAAAAAAACATTTTTTGTGGAGTGTGATGCCTTAGGCCATGGAATTGGTGTAGTTTTAATGCATGAAGGAATTCCCCTTGTCTTTGAAAGCAATCAACTTAAAGGAAAAAAACTTAGTTAAAACCATTTATGAAAAAGAAATGTTGGCCATACTACATGCAGTTCATAAATGACACCCCTACCTAATAGGAAGACACTTCAAGGTAAAAATAGATCATGAAAGTTTGAAGTACTTATTGGAGCAAAGATTATCTTCATAAGAGAAACAAAAATGGGTTACAAATATGTTGGGTTATGACTTTGAAATTATCTACAAAAAAGGAAAACATAATGTTGAGGCAGATTCCCTTTTCAGAAAAGAAGAAGAAAAAATAGGTTCACTATGTGTTATTTCTATCCCACAATCTGATTGGGTAGAAGAAGCAAGGATAGAATGTAATCAAGATCAAGAGGTATGTAATATCACTCAACAACTACATGAAGACCCCAGTTCAGTAGATAATTTTGGATGGAAGAATGATTTTCTATGGTATCGTGATCACCTATACTTATGTAAGAATTCCCAACTTAAATAGAAGATCTTTTTGGAACTGCACACTTTCCCTATAGGGGGGCACTCAGGATTCTTGAAAACATACCACATGATCAAGAACGATTTTTTTGGGGAAGGTCTGAAAAATGATGTTCAAAAGTTTGTTTCTGAATGTTTGGTCTACCAACAGAATAAGGGAGAGACAATCAAGACCCAAAGTCTCCTACAACCATTATCTATACCAAGCCAACGTTGGGAAGAAGTTTCCATGGATTTTATTACATGTTTACCCAAATATGAAGGAAAGAATGTCATCATGGTAGTAGTGGATCAACTAACAAAGTATGCCCATTTTCTCTCTCTTTCTCATCCTTTTAAAGAAAGTACATTAGAAGCAACATTCATGGAAACAGTTCAAAAAATACATGGAGTCCCCAAGATTATTGTAAGTGACAGAGACCCAATTTTCATGGGAATTTTTTGGAATAAATCATTTTCTTGTTTGGGTACTCAATTGGATCATATCTCATCTTACCACCTTCAATCTGATGGGAAAATTGATATTGTGAATAAATTTCTAAAAGGATATGTTCATTGCTTTGCATCAGATAAATAGACATAATGGGTCAAGTGGTTTCCCTTGGTAGAATAGCAGTACAACACATCCTTCCATACTTCATAAAAAATGTCCCCATTTCTAAAACTTTATGGATATCATCCTCCATCCATCGTCATGAGACATTCTCCCCGGAGGGTCCTATGTGGACTAGTAGGAGGGAATGTGGACTTCATACTAACGTGCCTTAGATGATCATATGAAGGAACTGAGACATTGGTTTCACGAGGAAACCTCAATATGTCTTGGGGGACATTGTCTCCATGAGAGAACCTTGACGTGTCCTAGAGAAGACATTGGTTCCATGAGTGAACCTCAATATGTCTTAGACACGTGTTCCATGAGGGAACCATGAGATGTATAATATGGACACAGTTCATGAGTGAATCCTAAGGTTGGACACTTCAGGATATTTGGGTGTCTAGTATACATTCATGTACCCAAGGAGAAAAAGACTAAGCTAGACCCTTCAGACATAAAGGGTACATTTGTGGGGTACAATGAGTCTTCGAAGGCATACTAGATCTACATCCCTAGTCAGAGACAGATTGAGGTGAGCAAAGATGTTACCTTTTAGGAGGAGGTAGCCTTTAGGATATCTAGAGGATATTACAACGAGATTGATAGTGAGAGACATGAAGAGATGGTTCCTTCTCCCCCTCACTCTCCAACAGTTTAGAGGGAGACAATTGAGCCTATTGATCCAATTGATCCCATTGATCATGTAGCTCCAATTGATGTTCCCATAAATATTGTAGTAGATTGGAAGATACCTTCATGGGTTCGTCAGACTTCGCAGGAGGAAGAAGGACATGAAACTCCTCATGGTATCTTTCGAGAGAGCAAGATACCTGAGAGATGTTCTTGATATGATGAAACTATGAGCCACATAATTGATTATGAGCCTTCCTATTATGAGGAGGCATCTAATAAGCTAGTAAGGAGAGATGTCATTATGGAGGAGTATCAGTCCATCATGAAGAATGATGTGTGGGATATTGTTCTGAGACTTGAGGGGAAGTCTATAGTGACTTCCAAGTGGATCTATAAGATCAAACAAACAACGGATGAAAGAATCGAGAAGCACAAAGTGGAATTTGTTGCTAGAGGATTCTCTCGGGTGGAGGGAATAGATTATGAGGATACATTTTCTCCTGTTTCTTGATACACTTCTATTCGAATGATTATTTCCCTTGCAAAATCCATGGGTTCGAGACTACATCATATGGATGTGAAGACAACCTTTCTCAATGGAGATATTGAGGAATAAGTATAAATCGAGCAACCAGATGGTTTCATGATACATGAGAAGGAGTCTCATGTGTGCAGGTTGAAGAAGGTTGTCTGGACTCAAGAAGGTACCTCAAGATTTGTATGCAAGGATTGATGGATACATGATTAGTTTGGGCTTCAAAAAAAATGTTGTTGATCCCAACCTATAATACAAGACTGTTAATGGTGAGTCCATGATTTTGGTCCTCTATGTTGATGATTTATTCCTCACTGGTACAAAGAGCCTTATTATTGAATGCAAGTATGCGTTGGCCTCTGAGTTTGAGATGAAGGACCTTGGTATGATACACTACTTCTTGGGACTAGAGGTGTGGCAAAGAACTAATGAGATCTTCTTGAGTCAGGGGAAGTACACAGTTGATATATTGAAGAAGTTTTGGATGCTAAACTATAATCCCATGGATACACCAATGGTGATGAATCTGAAGAAACTAACTGTGTCTTCTTCCGATTCCGACAAGATCAATCCGACCCTGTACAAAAATATGATTGGATAATTGATGTGGTTGGTTAACACCATACCAAATATTTTCTATGCGGTGATTACATTTAGCCAGTTAATGAGTGAGTCGATATAGACACACTGAATTACTGTGAAGCATGTTTTGAGATACTTGCTAGGCACAGTTGGACATGGTATGAGATATAATTCCATTATTGACACGATATTGTAGGGATATACTAACTTTGATTGGGCAAGGAGCGTAGTGGACAGGAAGAGCACCTCTGGGCGTTGCTTCACTTTGATATCTGCCATGGTTTCCTAGTGTAACATGAAACATAGTTCTGTGGTTTTGAGCACCTCATAAACAAAGTACATTCCATCGAGTGTGGAAGTCCATGAAGTAGTGTGGCTTCACAAGATCCTTGAAAATTTATTTTGACATGTGTTGGATTCCATCGTTATTCATTGTGATAACCAGAGTTGTGTGAAGTTCTCAGAGAATCCATTGTTTCATGAAAAATCAAAACACATTGAGATCAAGTATCATTACATACAAGACATGGTGCAGAGGAAGGAAATACTGGTGCAGTACTTTCCTACAGATGAAAAGGTTTTTGATGTTCTTACCAAACCCTTACCGGGACGAAGTTCGAGTACTTTCGTGACAAACTTGGTGTGGTAGAGAATGTCTCCCTCATTGAGAGGGAGTGTTGATGTTTGCAACTTCTAGATGTTGATATTATGGTAGTTGTGGGAGGTATTAATCTCCATGTGTAACCCTGACAAGAATAGAATATTCCGGGAAGCAAGAAGAAACCACAAAGCATGGATAATAAACCTAGGAGGCAAGTCGGCTCAAGAGAATGTTTATTATTGAGTTTTTAGCCTCCAGAAAGAGAATTCATCCAAGATAGCTAAGGAGAAACAATATAAATATAAGGCGCCAGAGCTCATTTGGTACACATATCTCACAACTGTAGAAATACAAGAGTGCACACTGAAACTGGGTAAGTGCGCAAGTCTGGAGAGTAGGTGCAGCTACATATACTGCAACCTGTATTCTCGGTTTAGGCTTGGAATTTCTATTGGTTATGTTTTGGACTTTATTCCTTCCGTGCTAGCTCTAGAGAGAGGTATGCTACATTGATTGGCTATTAGGCCTAGGGTTTACTTCTGAAATCATTCTTTGTTAAGGTTAAGGTGCTCGGGGGTGGCTTCAGTCTATGGTTGGGTGACAATATTTCTATATTGTCTATGGTTAAATGAGAACATCTATTGTTTCTAAAAGGTTATGGGCCCACACTATCTTTAGTTAATATAACCGCTGGAAGATAGATTGGGAGGATTTTCTCAGTTACATTTGCAGTTGCAATCATTTTTTGTTGCAACAACGAAACCCTAACCCTCTTGTTGAGGAACCTTAAGTGAAGCGATTGACCTAATTTATAGATAGCCTAGTGTTCCCTAACCCAACGCACCTCCTGGTACTCTCAGCAAGCTAAGACGCCAAGTTTTAGTTTTTGGTCAAAGTCAAAGGTTGACCAAGCAAAGCAGTCATGAATTATTCTATGAAGTTAGAAAACAAGTAGGGGCTTCTAACTTTAGAGCATGGAAGATGAGGGTTGATATCATCCTTGCCAATAATAAAGTGTTGGATATCATGAAAGGAAAGACCGTGGAACCATAGTTTGAAGAAGGAAAAGAGAAGGAACCTCAGAACATTGCAATTATGGAGAAGTTCAAGGACAGTGACATCAATTCCATGAGTATCATAGTGGAATCTGTAAAAGACCACTTGATACCCTACATATCTCATCTTGACTCATCTAATAACATGTATGATTCCCTAACTAATCTTCTCTCAATCAAAAATATTGGACAAGTAATGAGTCTAAATAATGAGCTCTGTGATATAAAAATGAATGATGATGACATCATAACATCATACTTTGTGAGAATCTCTCAGATAAGAGATCAACTACAAGCTATTGAAGAAACCATTTCAGAGAAGGAACTGGTAAATATAGTACTCAATAGTCTTCCCAAGACATGGGATTCATTTTCTGCAAGCATGAACACAAGGAAGGAGTATCCCACATTTGAAGAAATTTGGACTTGTTGTTCACAAGAAGAATCAAGTATTAGTGAAAAAGAGAAATTCCAAAGGAAAGATGATGATCAAGCCTACACAACAAAGTTCAAGAAATTCAGGGATAAGAAGAAGTTTGTCTCAAGGAAGAAACCAAATCAAGAGAAAGATATGTCGAAAATATGGTCACTACAAGAATCATTGTCTTGAGTTAAATAAAAGGAAGGAAACACACGAAACATCAGTTGTCGAAGAAAGGGAAGTCTCAAATAAGGAAAAGCAGGATAAAACAAACTTCTTCTTCTAAAACAAGGTAATAGTATTCTTCATATTTCTTGTACATACCATGTTTGCATAGTTTCTGTACATATCTTGCATATCTATTTCTTATAATATAAGATGTTCAAGTGAAAAAATACTTGTGGAATAATAACAAGATAAGGATTGCTATCATGATAACTACAAGTCAAGAAATACACATGAAAAGATGAAGTACATTGACAATCCTTGGTAACAATTCCCGTGGAAGCTATTACATAAGTAACAACTGCAAGATAAAGCTGAAATCATAATCAAACTTGAAGAAACCTAGAAGAAGTAAAAATAGAAAGAAGTCAACAATCAAGAGGAAATTAGAAAAAAAATTGTAACACTTTGCAGAAGGCAATAAGGATGCAGACGGAAGCGTGAACTCTCTTAGATGGAGGGAGAAGATTATATAATTCCAAAAGAAGAGCATGCATTCATGCATGAAGAAAGGATTAGGAGGGAGATATTACTAAATGATATGATCCATCAAGGATTATGAAGTATCTGTCTATGTTCCAATTGAAAATAACAACCATGATAAATAGTACATGTTTAGTTTGACTCTAGAAGAAGTCTTCTTCAAAAATAATCCTTAAAGTATCCCTGGTTGTCCATCTACATCCATGATCCTATGATGAAAGAAAGAAGTTGGAATCTTCAGGGCATGGAATCTATAGAAGATTCCATGGACCCAAGAGCTAAAGTGAAGCACGAGGAAGAACATGAAGATTCCAAGAAAGAAAGAAAAGTTAGAAAAACCAATTATTATACTGAGAATCACAAGACTATCAAATTGGTTTGAACCCACTAGAAGCAATCAAGAAGAAGTAATGGAAGATATGATGAAGAAAAATATATGTAAGAAATTGTGAAAAAGGATTATGAATGGAAGCATTGGGAGATTCAAAAACAGAGGTTCTTCCAAAAGGAGAAGACTATGATAACAACTTGTTCTCGTAAAACAAATATACCTCTATCTGAGCTATTATATCTCTTGCAATATCCATGGATTGAATTTTACATCAGTTGGTTGTAAAAGACTGTTCTTCCCAATAAGAGCATTTGAAGAAGAATCTTATGTAAAGCAATCTCAAGTTTTTGAGGTATACCAGAAAGAGACCCATGTATGTAGATATAAGAAGACCTTGTATGGATTCAAACAACTTGATGCGGAGTATCTCATATACAGCATAAGCGTGGTGAAAAATTTATATGACAGAGATATCATAATAGTTACTCAGAAGTCTGAGATGATGGATTGCTAATCCATGGAAAACTCTCATGATGACAAAAGTAGTGCTACTTGGATATGTTTCAATTTGAGCCTTGCCACGATGTCATGGGATAGCGGGAAACAAAAGTGTTGAATTTGACCATGATATATATTGTAATGATCAGAGTTACATGAAGCCTTCTGAGAAAACCAATGTTCCATAACAGACCAAAGTACATTGAGATCAAGCATTACATTCTTCATGATGAAGTCTAGAAAAGAGAAGTGGTTATCCAATAGATCTCCACATATGAGCAGATAGAAGATATTCTGGTAAAACCTCTATCCAAGATGAAAGGTTTGCAACATGGGGCTCGTGGAGAAAACTTCCTTATTGAAAAAGGAAGAGATTACTCCCAGGTTGGGAGGGAGCACTGATGTGTTATTGATTTATGTTCAGTCATTTTTCGGTTCGAAAAATGGTCCAGGATGAGCAGTTCCTTTCTAGTTCAGAAAGTGGTTTGAGATTTCTGACGGACAAGCATTTTCCATTTTGGAAAATGGTCTAGATCGGACAATCATTTTCATAATGAAAATGGTTCGATAGATTGCTGATGCACCATAGACAATGATTCGCCTTGTGTCCCGTGTGGGGGAATGGTCTAGGAAAGTCATTCCTCTTGGAAGTCAGTCTGAGTAGTGGTCAAGTAGAATGGTCTGCCTCACCGAGCAGTCATTCTTTCGAAGTTCAAAGTTGTGAGCAGTTTCGAAGAATGGTATGTTTTGGAGGTTGGTGCAGGACAACCATTTCCATTAGAAAATGGTCCAGATAGTCATTACCTAGGGAAGACTCATTCTATCCAGGTTGCACTATGTTTAGTGTCGGAGGAATGGCCGATTTAGGTGAATGGTCCAAGTTCAAAAATCAGGGACATACATTCCCTAGGTCAGACTCATTCTCTCCAGGTTACACTATGACTAGTGTCAAAGGAATGACCCAATTAAGTGAATGGTCCAGGCTCATAAATCAGGGACAATTATTCTTATATGCTTGAGAATAATATTCCAGATAGTCCATGGTTGATGTTTTACTTTCTGAGGGCAGATGCTCTTCCAGATCTCACAGATGTGAGTGGAAGAATGACCTAGATAACTCAATTTATATCATGATATTGTTTTTTTCTATGCAGGTTGATATCAAATGATACGATTACTATGGAGACTGTATGTCTCTGGACAATAGATGTATTCTACTATGGTTGATCCAAGTGGATCCAAAACCGCTCGAAAATACTAAAATGCAGAAAATGAGGATTTAGGAATGACCCAGAAGTCTCAGAAGGGTCCCTAGGCTCAGAAAATGCTAAAAGATCAAAGTTCTCATAATTGGATGAAACCAACGCCATTGCGTCCGGCTCGTTCTCCCGATTCCGGCCATATATTTACTTTTTCAAGTCGAGCTTGTATGAAGAAGTTATGCCACTGAAGTTTTTCGAAAACAACGATAAAAAGTCAAACAGTGAATAGGCCGTATTGATGACGTTAGCAGTTCAGATGCTGACGTCAGCATGACACGTGTCACCTTCTAGAAGCCAACAGTTTGGCGGATTTCCGCCAAATTTGGTGGTGATCGCCAAATCTGGAGGAGGTTCGCTAAGTTTGAAAAACTGGTTAGCGGCTCTACTTATTTAACTGGGCACACAAACCGAGGTAGGGGGAGTTGGCAGAGGCTACATTGGAATCCGTGCTAGGAGGTGTCCCAGGCGACTTGCTTAGAAATAGATCGACTTTATACTCAAAAGTTGCAGAATTTCGAGAGGATTCCGAATATGCTCTATGTTTCTTCATCAGAGTATCCAAATAGAAAAGTGTCTTTAGAAGAGGAGTTGGCATGCTTTTCAAGACTGTACGGATCTTACAAGCAGAGGCTACATTGGAATACATGCCAGGAGGTGTCTCAGGCAACCTGCTCAGAAATAGATCGACTTTATACTCAAAAGTTGAAGAATTTCAAGAGGATTCCGAATATTCTCTCTGTTTCTTCATTAGAGTAGCCGAACAAAAAAGTGCCTCAAGAAGAGGAGTTGGCATGCTTTTCGAGACTGTACAGATTTGATAAGCAAAGGTTGCATTGGAATTCATGCCAGAAGATTTCCTAGCTGACCTACTTAGAAATAGGTCCACTTTATCCTCAAAAGTTGCAGAATTTCGAGGGGATTCCGAATATGCTCTCTATTTCTTCTTCAGAGTATCCAAACAGAAAAGTGCCTCTAGAGCCCATTTGAGTGAGTCAAGCATACTCGAGTTTACAGTCAAAATTTGCAGAATGACGTTTTCCATTCACCTATGATGTCTGTTTTTGCCCATAATCGCAGATCTGAAAGTTGGTTTTTGGGAGCTCTTATGTAAGCCTTTCTTTGTAATTTTTAAGCATTTGAGATTAATTAAAGAGCGGTCTCACTGTTGGAGTGGACCCGGAGACGTAGCCAGGAAGTCTGGTGAACTCCATTAACGATTCTTATTCATGGATGGTTTTCTTACATGTTGTTCTTGTTCATGTGCTTGATGAAAGTTATTTAATTTTGCATTATAAAGGTGATAAACAGTTAAAAATTCATATGCAAATAATGGTTAAAAGATCTTGAATTTTAGATCAAGTAAATTTTCAGATCAAGTTGGTATCAGAGCGAGGTTAACCATTGATTTGTGAGTTGATGTTAACAAGATCCAAGCTTCAACATCATGAAAGAGATCTTGAAGAGTTTTGATCCAGAGATTGGTTCAAGAAGAGGAAATATGTCTTCACGAAAAGGAGAAGAAGCAACTTCTTCTATCCCTTCTAAAGGGAAATTTCTGAAAGCTTTCATGAGAATGCAAACGATGGTAGAGGAGCTCTATCAAGATCAAAATAAAGGTGAACAAGGTGAACCATCTCATACAGAAGATAAAAAAGAAGGAGGTGGTGAGGAACCCCCTAAAACCCCATCAATTTCTCTATCTTTTCTTGATGGATCTATTCCTTCTCCATTTGAAAAGAAAAAAACAAAAGTTGATCTTAATATGCCTCATTTAAAGCTTGATATTAAGTTTGAATTACCTATGTATAATGGAGAACTTAATGCTAAAAAACTGGACAATTGGATCCGTCAAATTGAAGTTTTATTGTAGGATTCAAAAGTTCACTGAAGACGACGTTAAAATTTAGTTGGCTTCTCTCCGACTTAGAGGGACTGCTCTCATTTGGTGGGAGAGAAGATCTCAAGAGGATCTTGCCACAAAAGGAAAAAATCGTTTCCTCTTGGTATGAGTTCACTTCAGCACTTAAAAAACAGTTTTATCCATTAGGGTATATGTAGCAAGCTATGATGGATTGATAGAATTTGAGACAAAGTAATGGACAAAGTGATTAAGAATACACACAAGAATTTTGAAAAAGAGCATTGATACTTGGTATACTTCTCTACACTCAGGAAACTCTTCTCAAATATATAGGAGGATTGCATACTTATTTACGTCATATGATATTGATTTTTAATCCGACTAACCTTGATGAGGTATGTGTTCAAGCAACTCACATTGAGTCAAAAGGGAAGAGTGTTCATGATGTTTCTTCAGCTGAATCCGTCCTGGCAAAAGAAGGCAAGGAAAAGTGGAAAGTTAAACATGCAGCTACAATGAAGAAGGGTGATGAGAGACCAACATGCTCGCATTGTCAAAAGCAATGGCATGAAGAGGCAAAGTGTTGGAAGCTACATCTTGAAATGAAACTGAAGTGGTTTAAGGATCAGAAGGGGAAGCAAACAACCACGGTTGTCATTGAGGACCTTGGATCAGATTCCGAGGACGAAACAAAGATAACAATCGTAGGTGTGAAAGGCAAATCTATTGTTGATAATGATGCTAACATTGGTTCTTCATGTGCTTCTACTTCTAAAAATGATGACAATTATAAGGATATAAAGAGGAATGCATTGTTTCATATAAGAGTGATTACAAAACAAACAAAGGTTGACACACTCATAGATAGCGGATCTCAAGTTAATCTTATTTCAGAAGAAGTAGTTAAGCAATTGGAATTAACAACGAAACCACACAAGAAACCTTATCCATTAGGTTGGGTATGCAAAGATAAAAGATTACAAG
Source organism: Picea glauca (assembly GCA_000966675.3). NCBI lineage: Eukaryota > Viridiplantae > Streptophyta > Pinopsida > Pinales > Pinaceae > Picea > Picea glauca. The sequence continues at coordinate 987,229 of JZKD02S0516310.1, forward strand.
TAACACAACAATGTGATTTAAAGTTTGCAATTACATCTAAGTTTGTAGATGAGGTTGAATTTGATGTGGTCCCACTAGATATCCGTGGAATTGTGTTGGGTAGTCCATACTTATATGATTGAAAAACGATCTTCTATCGAGAACATAATTAGTATCACTTGTTTAAAGAAGGAATTGAGTACATAGTGCATTCACATTCATTCAAAAATGACAAATCATTGGGCACTACACAACAATTAAAAAGGGTTGTTAATGCAAGTAAGAATTTGACACTTATGTCTATACAATGTAAGGAAGAAAAGAATCCTAAACATGAAAAGGAAGAGTCAATTCACTACGATGCACCTGTTTTGGTTGATAGTGTTTCTATGGTTAAAAGTCAGCATGGTTTGGGTACAATCTCATTGATAGGTTCAATGTTTATATTCAACTTATTACTCATTAGCAGTATGTGGTTGGGTTCGACAATGTTGAATGAAGATGTGATTAATGTACTTAACAAAGTCAGTACAGTGTTTATTGTTGTATTGCTGAGTCAGATGTACAGGTTCCAGGAGGAATGGATAGGTGATACAGGACAAGTGAGACAAACATGTCCTCACTTATTTTCTGAATGATTTCATGCTTTTTGTGGTCCAAAAGCTTTTCAGTGGGGAGGTGTGATCTAGGTGGATCCAAAACCGCTCGAAAATACTAAAATGCAGAAAAGGAGGATTTAGGAATGACCTAGAAGTCTTAGAAGGGTCCCTAGGCTCAGAAAATGCTCAAAAATCAAAGTTCTTAGAATTGGATTAAACCAATGTCATTGCGTCCGACTTGTTCTCCCGATTCCGGCCATATATTTACTTTCTCAAATGGAGCTCGAATGAAGAAGTTATGACACTCTGAAGTTTTTCAAAAACAACGATAAAAAGTCAAACAGTGAACAGGCCGTACTGATGACGTCAGTAGTACGGATGCTGACATTAGCATGACACGTGTCACCTTCTAGAAGCCAACAATTTGGTGGATTTTCGTCAAATCTGGAGGAGGTTCGCTAAGTTTGGCGAACTGGTTAGCAGCTCTGCTTATTTATCCGCGCACACAAACTGAGGCAAGGGGAGTTGGCAGAGGCTGCATTAGAATCCATGCCAGGAGGTGTCCTAGGTGACCTGCTCAGAAATAGATCGACTTTATACTCAAAAGTTGCAGAATTTCGAGAGGATTCCGAATATGCTCTATGTTTCTTCATCAGAGTAGCCAAACAGAAAAGTGTCTTCAGAAGATGAGTTGGCATGCTTTTCGAGACTGTACGGATCTAACAGGAAGAGGCTGCATTGGAATCCGTGCCAAGAGGTGTCCTAGGTGACCTGCTCAGAAATAGATCAACCTTATACTCAAAAGTTGAAGAATTTCGAGAAGATTCCTAATATGCTCTATGTTTCTTCATCAGAGTAGTCGAACAGAAAAGTGCCTCCAGAAGAGGAGTTGGCATGCTTTTCGAGACTATACGGATCTAACAGGCAAAGGCTGCATTGGAATTCGTGCCAGGAGGTGTCCCAGCCGACTTGCTAAAAAACAGGTCCACTTTATACTCAAAAGTTGCAGAATTGCGAGGGGATTCCGAATGTGCTCTCTATTTCCTCATCAGAGTAGCTGAACAGAAAAGTGCCTCCAGAGCCCATTTGAGCGAGTCAAGCATACTCGAGTTTACAGTCAAAATTTGCAGACTGACGTTTTCCAGCCACCTATGATGTCTGTTTTTGCCCAGAATCGCAGATCTGAAAGTTGGTTTTTGGGAGCTCTTATGCAAGCCTTTCTTTGTAATTTTTAAGCATTTGAGATTAATTAAAGAGCGGTCTCACTGTTGGAGTGGATCCATAGATGTAGCTAGGAAGTCTGGTGAACTCCGTTAACAATTCTTGTTCATGGATGGTTTGCTTACATGTTGTTCTTGTTCATGTGCTTGATGAAAGTTCTTTAATTTTGCATTATAAAGGTGATAAACAGTTAAAAATTCACATGCAAATAATGGTTAAAAGATCTTGAATTTTAGATCAAGTAAATTTTCAGATCAGTGGTGGATGTGTTCCACTGGTTGTGACTATGGGTCACTGATTAAGTAGTCGTGTGCTACTTGGTGTGGTAGTGTACCACTAGATAGTAGTTGTGTACTACTATGGATAGACACAATTGTGTTCTATTGAATGACATTGTTATGATTGCCGTGTAGACTATGAGTAGTGTTGAAAATGATGATCAACTAGAGGGATAGTCAGTGTGCTAGTGGATAGACATTCTCCAGGCGGAAAATGGTCGAGGACATTTATTCTTCTAGGATGTATGTATGGATTAGAAGAATAGTCATTGTAGCCCATGGTGTGGCTTCTAGCATCTGTTGAAATAGTTATTATTCTAGGACATATGTCTAGATTAGAAGAATGATTCTTGGATCACTCTGTGGAGTGAATGACTTATTCAGTATCATTCTTGATTACTCAGATGGAGTATGGCTTCGAGAGATGATATAATTGATACTATTATATGATATTGATAATGATGAGGGTGCTCGTGATCTAATCATGAGATAACCTATATGGCTATGATGATGCTACCGATTGAATGGTATGTTTGTGCTCAAGACCATTTCTTTCAATACCTCCCTAGCTAGGAGGGAGTGTTGATATTATGGTAGCTACGGGAGGTATTAACCTCCATGTGTAACCCTGAAAATAATAGAATATTCCGGGAAGCAAGAAGAAACCCTAAAGAATGGATAATAACCCTAGGAGGCAATTCAACTCAAGAGAATATTTATTATTGAGTGTTTATCCTCCAGAATGAGAAGTCATCCCAAACAACTAAGGAGAATAATATAAATATAAGGTGCCAGAGCTCATTTGGTACACATATCTCACAACTGCAGAAATACAAGAGTGCACACTAAAACTGGGTAAGTGCACAAATATGGAGAGTAGCTGCAGTTGCAACTACTGCAACTTGTATTCTCAGTTTAGGCTTGGACTTTCTATTGGTTATGGTTTGGAATTTTTTCCTTGTGTGCTAGCTCTGGAGAGAGGTACGCTACATTGATTGGATATTTGATCCGGATTTATGTAGGAACACAATGAAATACAAAAATACACATAAACGCAGAGATGCAACGCAAATAAGACTTCATTTCATTAATAACAAATGACTGAAAAATGCTTACAAATAGAATGGAAATAAACTAGCTAGGGCGTTGGTAGCTTATCTCTGAGAAGAGATGTGGGGGCTACTGGCCTCTGAACTCCTATTACAATGAGGCTCAAAGGATTATATATTACTGAGAAACAATGGAAAACCCTAAACATCCAAAACTCTAACCTTAGGAGATGAAACGCCAGAGTATGGGCCCCGTTGGTGTAAATTGGTACATCAATTTCCCGGGGTTATAACCTTGGCATACTATCTCCGTTTGACGCACATGATACATCGTTAGAAAGATCTACTCAAGGAATACACTATTAACAATGAATATCAAGTCCGAAATGGACTCATATTTGCTGGAGCATTCATGCCCAAAAAATGACGTTTAGGGCCTCAAAATAGCTCCGGAGTTTAGGACCCTAAGAACTACTAAAAATAGTAAATTGTGCTACAATTAAGGAAACTGAAAGATTGAAAGAAACAATGGTGTGGGTCCAAGTGGAATAGTCGGGTGGCCACTAATATCCACCTGGATCAGTCCTCCCCCCTTAGGAAGCAATGGTCCCCATTGCGTTGAGTTCCTCCATGAGATGAGGAAACTTCTGCTAAACTTGGTCCCTGGTGAGCCACTTGCCCTGGTGAAGGAGTTGGCTTGCTTTGACAACTCGATATAGCTGGATCCTCTGTTGGCGAGTGTTCTTGATCTGTGTGTCCATAATTCGATCAGTTGTGTCTTGTTCCATGCAATCTGGGTTTAACTCTGTTGGTGTGAGTTGTTCTGCCATGTCAGATGTGTCTAGTAGAGGTGGAAAGTAGGGCCAAAGACGGTCCACATTGAACACTGGGTACATACCAAGGAATGGTGGAATACCAAGCTCAAAGGCATTGTCCCCTATAGCCTTGGTGATGGTGTATGGCCCATATTGGAGCGGACGAATCTTGCGGTAGGGTCCAGTGAGGCGCTCCTTTTGCAAATGTAGCCACACTTTGTCACCCACCTGGAAGTTGTGTGGCACTCGATGTTGATCATGTCGTTTCTTGTACTTAGCATTGGATCTGTCCAAGATGTCATGAACTTGTTGGTGGATGTGCTGAATGCGCTCAATGAAGCTGTTTTCCTTGTCAGCCTCAGACTGGACATGGGATGAATTTGCCTGAGTAGCCGCAAATGGCATGGCTACGTCAATGGGACATAGTGGATGGAATCCCAAGCCCACTTGAAAGGGGATGTGGTTGGTTGAGCTATGGAGAGCCTGGTTGTAGTTGTGTTGTACATAGGGGAGGCTCTCATCCCATGTGCGTGGATACTTTGAGTTGTACATGTGCAGAATGTGTATAATCATCTAGTTGACGACCTCTGTCTGGCCATCATTTTGCGGATGGAAAGCTGTGGACTTGGTGAGCTTGGTGTCCAGCATCGACCAGAGGCTAGACCAAAATGTACTGAGGAACCTGCTATCTCGATCTAAGATGATAGACTGTGGGATCCCAAATTGTACCCACACTCGTTCAAAGAAGAGTTTAGCAGTGGATTCTACTGTGATATTCTTTTTCCAGACCATCATAATGGACATCTTTGAGAATCGGTTGACGACCACAAAAACACAGTCATTGCCATGCTTAGTAGAAGGAAGGCCTGACATGTAATCCATAGAGATGGATTCCCAAGGTCGACTGGGGGTACGAAGCGGAGTATAGAGGCCTTGCTTCTTGATGGTCGGTTTGGAAATGGCGCAAGCAGTGCAGGACTTGATGTACTTCCCGACATCTTGTCGAAGGTTCGGCCAATATAAATACTTTTTCAGTACTCCCATGGTTTTCTCAACCCCGAAATTCCCAACGAATCGACTGTAGTGCGCCTCCCAAATCATCTTGGCACTCTCGCTTGAAGGAACACAAAGGTGTCCCAGGTGACAAAGTAGGGCATCCTGGAGGTGAAAATTGGGAACTTGCTTACCCTCCAAGAGTGTATTGTATGTGTAGCCGAATTTTGGTTCACTTGTGTAGAGAAGCGGCCAATCGGAAGTCTCGTGCCCACAAGAGTTGAGCACAATGGTTAACGCCATGATGGGTGGTCGACTGAGGTAGTCTGCAACATTATTGGTGCTGCCTTTCTTGTACTTAATGTTCAAATGAAACGGTTTCAGGTATGTGGACCACTTCTGATGGCGATCGTTCTGCAACTTCCCTTGTGTCTGTATGAACTGCAGGGGTCAGTGGTCTATGTGGATGACCGTTTCCTTTCCCAAAATGTAATGTTTCCATTGCCGACAAACATGCACAATGGAATAAATTTCTTTGTCATAAGTGGGATACTTTTGGACTGTGTCGGAAAGTGTCTCACTATGATATGCCATTGGATGACCATGTTGAGTAAGGAATGCCCCAATGGCATAGTCAGAGGCATCTGTCTTAATCTCAAATGGTTGTTGCAAGTCTGGTAATGTGAGCACTAGTGCAGAGCAGAGGCAATGCTTCAACTCCCTGAACGCCTTCTGTTGAGATTCGAACCAAAAGAATTTTTCTTTAGCTCCTCCCTTGGTGACTTGACTAAAGGGCCAAGTGATATGAGAGAATCCCAACACAAACCTATGGTAGAAATTGGCAAGACCTACAAAGCTGCAGAACTCTGTTAGGGTGGTTGGGGATGGCCAATCCCGAATGACTTGGATCTTTGCTAGATCCACATGCACCCCTCGCTCATCAATAATGTATCCCAGATACTGAACTTGGGTCATGCCAAAAGTGAATTTCTCCAAATTGGCACACAACTTGTGTTGTCACAGTGTTTGGAGGACCTGTCGAATGTGGTGGAGGTGCTCTTCCCAAGTCTGGCTGAAGATCAGAATGTCATCCAAGTACAC
>JZKD02S0516310.1:993759-1016534 GCA_000966675.3 Picea glauca
AGGCCTGGACTCATACACAACATGTCGCTTCCACAAGTACGGTTGGCCTAATAATACATCCGAAACATCAAGAGGAGCAATGTCACATAATACCTCATCCATGAAGGGCTTGATGCTATAGGGAAGGTGACATTGTTGGCTAACGCAGAGGTCCCATCCTTACTGCAACCACCTGATGGTGTATGGTTTTGGGTGTGCTGTGGTCGGCAAGCCCAGCTGCTTCACGACCTCTACCGAGATGAGGTTCTTCTGGCTCCCATTGTCGACAATGAACTGCAACGGGGAACCCTTTACCCACATCTTGGAATGGAAGAGATGCTCTGCCTCCTCTAGATCTTCTGGTTCCTCCTTCTAGATCTTCGTGGTGGCAATGGTGGCGTTGGGCTACACATCGATAATCTTCTTCTCCCTATGATTCCCCTTGTCGGGTTCTGATTCAGAGTAGGAGCATGCATCCGATTCAGAAGCCTTCAACTCGGCTACTAGTGACTGCTTGGCTCGACACTCACTTGTGTTGTGAGTGGAGCTCTTATGGAACTCACACCACTTCCCCATGTCCCTTTTTCGCTTCGTGGTGTTTTTCTTTGCTTGTGGCTTTGGCGGGTTATCCTGGGCTGCCCCGCCTTGGCTTGGTCCTTTGTTATGTGGTTTGGGGGTACCTTTCCCTTGCTTCTAATTCACAGAACCAAAGTCTCGCTTTTTCTGTTTGAACTTCTGCTCAATCTTGGCAGCATATCGTTACGCCACACCAAGTGAGGAGTTGTCGAGGAACTCCATTTCCTCCTAAATGTATATGTGTATACAACTGCAGTACTTTAACACCAAATGTTTTTTCTGAATTTTTGATAACCAACTTTGTGCGTAGGGTATGAAATAGATTCATCATCTCATTCACATCTTGGTCCCTTTGCTGCCGCAGCGTAGTCCATTGTATGTATTTTTCCTCATAACTCCCCATGGGATAATATTCTTCCTTGATGGCATCTCGGAAAGAATTCCAAGTGGGTGTGGCCGAGAACAGAGAGGGTTTCCCCTCGCCCTGTTGCTCCGAGTAGGTTTCCCACTAGTCCTTGACATGGGGGCGGCTTTGAGGAGTGCGAAAATAATCCTTTCTCGGTCAGAAAATTCATGAACCGAGAAATATCCTTCTAACAGATTCAACCATCTATCTACGACATATGCATCTACTTGGCCCTCAAATATGAGAATGTTAAAGTTTACTTGTACCTTAAAAGGAGTGGTGCCTCCAGAGTGGCTGTTGGATGTCGATGCGCCACTAGTGGGAATCCATTGAAGAATCTGGGCAAAGTTGTCCATCATCGCGTTCCTTTGTTTCTCGAGGGCCTCCTCGAGCAACATTTTGATAGGATATTCTACTCCCTCATATTTCTTTTCTTCCCCCATGGGCAGTCGTCGGGGTTTGCGAGACTGATCTTGCAAAGGTTCAACCAGATCGAGACCCAACTCCTTATACCTCGACCTCATTGGGGACATGCAAAGAAAGATCAAGAATGAGCAGACCACTCTGATACCACTGATCCAGATTTATGTAGGAACACAATGAAATACATAAATACACATAAACGTAGAGATGCAGTGGAAACAAGACTTCATTTCATTAATAACAAATGACTGAAAAATACTTACAGACATAATGGAAATAAACTAGCTAGGGCGCTGGTAGCTTATCTCTGAGAAGAGATGTGGTGGATACTGGCCTATGAACTTCTGTTACAATGAGGCTCGAAGGCCTATATATTACTGAGAAACAATGGAAAACCCTAAACATCCAAAAACCTAACCCTAGGAGATGAAACGCCGGAATATGGGCCCCGTTGGGGTAAATTGGTACATCAATTTCCCGAGATCATAACCTTGGCATACTATCTCCATTTTATGCACATGATACATCGTTAGAAAGATCTACCCGAGGAATACACTGCTGACAATGAATATCGAGTCCAAAATGGACTCATGTTCGTCGAAGAATTCATGCCAAAAAAACATCGTTTAGGGCCTCAAAACAACTCTGGAAGTTCAGGACCCGAAGAACTGCTAAAAATAGTAAATTGTGCTACAATTAAGGAAACTAAAAAAATGAAAGAAACAATGGTGTGGGTCCAAGTGGAATAGGCGGGTGGCCACCAATATCCACCTGGATCAATATTAGGCCTAGGGTTTTCTTTCAGAATCATTCTCTGTCAAGGTTAAGGTGTCCGGGGGCATATTAGGCCTATGGTTGGGTGACAATATTGCTATATTGTCTATGGTTAAATGAGCACATATATTATTTCTAACACTAGAGACATTCTCCAGATCATACTCCTCTGTGACTAACTTGAGTTTCTTTGTGAGGACACTTATTCGAGAGGTATAAGTGGGTTTGGGATTATAGACCAATGTTGCTTGTGGAGAGAATATGAGGACACGTCCCTTGCGGAGAGAACATGAGGACACGTCAAGGGATTTGACCTTGATGTCACACACTGTGGGGAGTTGAACCTAGTGTTTCTAGAGGGAGTAACCCCTAGAATTCTAGATTGTACTCCTATGTGACTAAGTTGAGTTGATCTGTGAGGACAATTATCTGAGAGGGATAAGTGAGTTTGGGTTTATAGCCCAACGTCCCTTGTGGAGAGCACATGAGGAAACGTCCCTTGTGGAAACACATGAGGACACATTAAGGGAGTTTACCTTGACATCTCACACCATGGGGAGTTGAGCCTAGTGTTTCTAGAGGGATTATCCTCTAGAAGTCCACATAGGAGTGCCATGTGTGATAGACATTTTGCTACTACGATGGTTGTGCACCACTGGTGGAGACTGTGTGTCTCTGGACACTGGCTGTGTGCTACTATATTGGTTGTGTACCACTGGTAGTGACTATGTGTCACTAGATAGTAGATGTGTGCTACTAGCAGTGGTTGTGTAACACTGGACAATAGTTGTGTACTACTATGGATCAACACAGTTGTGTTCTATTAGATGGCATTGTAGTAGATGTATGCTACTAGTTGTTTTTCATGGAGACTACCATATCACTTGGAGCAGCTTTGTGTTTCTTGATCACAGAGACTGTGACGGATGCTTCGACCTACCGATGGCACAGTAGTAGTTGTGTGCTACTAGTTGATTACATAGTAGTCAATGGACTACTAGATGAAGAAATCATGGAAAGATACCTCCCTAGCTAAGAGGGAGTGTTGATATTTCAACATCGATCAGACCTTCTACTAGATTGGGTTGTAGACCAAGGGAGATAGGATACATTTATCACAAAGGTGTACTTGTGGAAAATGGACCCAGGTGTAGTACTTCCTTGATCATGACAAGGAATAATATGGACTTGAGGTGCTTTCCACATGTCAGTTAGCATTGGCCTGACATTCACTCACAGGTGTGTACCTGTGGTGAATGACCCTCGTGTGGTATTTGTCCTAGTCATGGTGATTTGACAAGGAATGATAAAGAATCAAGATGCTATGTGATATCACATACGGACCTAGAGTGATCGTAATCTCAGAGAGAGTCAATTGGCTCAGAGGGAGAGCCACAAAAGGAGTTTCCCCTCAGTTCAGGTGGGAGAGAGACATCTCCCAAGACTGAAAAACAAGTGTCATGAGTCTAGGGTGAAGTTTGTATACTTCAAAGACAAGCTTTGGCATGATAAAGAATGTTTCCCTCATTGAGAGGGAGTGTGTAATACCCCTAGGCCGAACCCAACTGTAAATGTAAATGCAAATGTACTGAAGATGGTGAGATGTTTGATATCATTTTTGTATGAACCTTCCATGGTATAGTGCGCACATGTACTGCGCACTAAAATGATGAAGTGTGCACATTCCAGGATACCCCGCGCAACAAATTTAAGTGCGCGCGATTTTGAGGCCAGGGAGCCTTTGTGTATATGTTTTGTTTTATAGTATGGTGAGCGAGTTATTATAAGCTAGGAGGCTTATGTGTGGAATTAGGCTAGAGATCCTAGTTTCTAAAGGCCACTGAGCCTATTTTTGTATATGTCTTATCATTAATATAATACATCGATGCATGTAGACCACCCATGACAAAAGAGTATGGGGGACTAAACTCCACTAGTTAGGGAAAGGGGGGGATAAAAGTTAAGGATAAGGGGCTAAGCTAGGGAGATTAAGACAAAAAGGAATATTATATTAATATTCCTTAAAGTATAAAGTATAGATACTTATTTTATCCTAAGTTCTAAGGATGGGGACAAGTGGGCCAAAGTAGCTCTCAACATGACAAGTGTCAAGTTGGGAACATGCATACATATAGTTTGGACTTAGTTCATTTTCCATTCATTCATTCATTCCATCATCATGCACTCACTCATTCAACTATCCTCCGTACCTTCCTATACATGTATCCATACCTATATCTGTATTTGTACCTGTACCTGTATCTGTACCTGGTTAGCTTGGGAGATGGACTGAAGAAGCGGGTTGTCAAGCCCGTGGGATATTGAAGAGGTGGGTTGTCAAGCCCGTGAGAAATTTCTCTCTGGATAAGAGAATTGTTGGGAATTGATTTCCCGAAGGTGCCAAGCTTCAGCTACAAGACTTTGAGACTTCCTGTTCGGTCTGTTGCTGAAGCCCGGAAAGGAAGTGGGGCAGCCGAAGGACTGTTGAGTAGAGAAGGGGCACACTTCCTGGGGTGGGACATGCATGTGGGGAATGAGGGACTCGATGATGTTAGTTTGAGTTGGCACCTGTGACAAAGTCTTTCCTCTTGTCTGAGATACATCAACCTGGTTAGGAATCCCTTTACCCGGGTGGAGTTTAGTCCTGGCTCGTGGGTGACCCACTATTGAGAGTGATGAGAAGCATGGTCTAAGGATGGGAGGTTTGTGGAAGGTATACAGATAGTTGGTCATATCATTACCAAGATAAGTGTCAATTGTGTGCTAAATTAAATGCTGCATTATTATTTATGTGTTTAATTTTATAGTTTTTTCCTAGGTGTGGTTTATACCTGTCTTTAAATTTATGGGTATTTCCTTTCTATGCTGCATGTATATGTTTACTGTTATTTCTGTATGAATCTGTGCATTTACAAAATGTAACTGTCTATTTTAAGTTTTATATATAAAGTTCCGCAAGAGATTCTGTGTGTATATGTTTTAATTTGCATACAGTTCGAAAATTTTATGTGGCATAGCCCAGTTGGATGTTGGGGATGTTGCAATATGGTATCAGAGCATGGAATATTTTCGGTGGCATGACCTGACCTGGGTGGCCGACTATGTTACAATATGGTATTAGAGCTCCAGTTGTCAACACTGAGCCTGGATGGGCCGAGAAGGTTGAGTTGAAGCAAAATTTCACAGAGAATTGATTTCAAAGTGGCCAAATTTCAAGCTACAGAGCGTCCATGGTAAAAATTATAAGTAATTGCGTGGAATTGGGAAAAGCCCCAATTTATGTTGTTAAATTCATGGGGAAATTGAGAAATTTGGCCAAGTTGTGAGATATTCCTAATTTAATATCTGTTCTAACAAATTCAGACCTGGAATTGGTCGAATTTGAAGTTACAGAGAAGCCATGACAGATGGAGCGAGATTAGTTGATTAAAATTCTCAATTAGTGAATTGAGTTTGGAAAAAAAAATATCGTTCCAGAAATGTCAACCAACAACGATTTGTTGTTGCAGAGGTTGAATTGGTGTTATTGGGGTGAAATTGAAAAAATTTCATAGTTTCATAATGTCTATGGTGAAAATTGGGAATTGTTTTGGCAAAATCCCGAATTTCTACAGCGGAATTCACGAGGAATTGATGCACATAAAAATGAATGTGTGCAGGTGTGCGCACTAAAAATGATTGATGCGCAGTAAAAGGCTTAGGATGTGTGGAAAATAAGGGTGCATGGCTACGCACACTAAATTTGGTGTTGTACGGTGCAAAGTGGCAATGCATGGAAAATATTGGCATGCGATTCTATGCACTTAAATTTGGCGTTGTGCAGTGCAAAGTGGTAATGCGTAGAATATATTGGTGCGCAAGTCTATGCACTTAAATTTGGCGTTGCGTGGTGCAAAGTGGTAATGCACAAAAAATATTGGCGTGCGAATATGCACATTTAAATTTGGCGTTGCATGGTACAAAGTGGTAATGCACGGAAAATATTGGCACACGAGTCTGTGAACTTAAATTTGGCGATGCACGGTGCAGAGTGGCAATGCGTGGAAAATATTGGCGTGCGGGTTTGCGCACTAAATTTAGCATTGCACGGTGAAAATTTAGTGGCGGATGCATAATAATGGCGCACACGGTGTGAACACATGTAATAATGACGCGCGTGGTGTGCACAATATTGACAGAGAAAAGAAGAATTTTGTTGGTGCGTGCATAATGTGGGTATATGTTGTCATGTGACAATTTAATTAATGGTGTGTGTGGAGTACTGGTGCACAGTGGGGGCGTACTAAACTTTGGAATGGTACAGCATGTAAAGTGCGTTGCATGTGGAATATTAGCATGCGACACAAAATTGCGTGCAACATGTATTGGTGCATGAACCAAGTTTGTGCACGGTGGATATTGGCGTGTGACACAAAATTAGTGCGCACAAGTTATTGGCATGGCAAAGAAGTGATCCACATTGGTTATAGGTGCACGGAGCATGCACTACCTTATGGTGTTGCTGTAGATGCTAGATATGGGTGTACATGTTCAAATTTGTGTGGGTGAAGTCATTTCGATGGTGTACAACAACAAAAAACCAGTGAATTTCTGTGACATTTTACACTATTTGAAGGTCATCTTTTTGTAGTGCATTTTTGAGGCCCTAAACAATGTTTTTAGCTACTCAAAACCCCCTAGAATAAAGTGTACCAAGGAACACTTTGTCTCTACATTCAAAATGAAAGAGATTGAAGAGGGATTTATAATGGTGTAAACCATTCATCAAACAGAGCTTTTGTGAGGAAGTTATGGAACAAACAATGGAGGGTAAATTTTAAGACCCAACTAACTTCTAAGGGCCATAAATTTCCGCTCAAGACTCAACATTGAGCATGGAAGCATGCGTTGGAAAGGTATTGGACAATAGAATATAATTATTCACCTAGAAAATTGATATGGGCATTTAATTTTCAGGAAATCAGAAGAAAGAATTATGATGCATTATTGAACCAAAATGGTTCATATTTTCATGAAATTGTTGAAATAGTTATCATGACAAAGTTCTGTTGGTTGCACATTTTGCAGAGTTAACAACAACTAGATCAGATCAGAATCAACATGGAGTGCAGAGGAATGGAAGATGCATAGGGGGCTTATAGCCAGGAAGATGATATGAGAGGGATGGATGTCCATATGGGCATTGAAGGAGAAAACTTCAATGGACATGGAGAAGGAAGGGATGAAAACAAGAATATGGTAGAGACCATTAAAAATTTGCAGAAGTATGTCCAAAGCCATAAAGCTGATAATGAAAGGATTATGAAATCTAAGGAGTAGTAGGAGGGCTTCAACATGAAGTTAATGTAGAGATTCAACATAATATAAAATAAATTGGATAATGAGAGTGGATCAAACAAATCAGTAAGTCACAGGTCTCCTGATGGGAAAATAAGAACAATAAGTGTTAGCAAACATCACCATCACTCCCCGAGGCATTCCAATAAGAGAGAAATCAACATCTCAAGTCCATCCCTTGTTAGGAAGCATAAGAGGTCTGGGGTGGATGAGCGACGAGGAGAAATAAAAAAAATAAAACCTCCTACATTTGATGGTGAGCACAAGAAGGATGAAGATGCAGAGACATGGCTACTTGGCATCATAAATTATTTTCAATTGCATAATTATTCTTCTCACGCAGAAGGAAGAATTGCTATCTATCAACTAAAGGGAAAGGAATCCATGTGGCGGGATCAACTTGTGCAGGTGTGACACAGGCGTTCCACCCAGGGCACGTCTGCTCGCAGGACCTTCTCTTCTTACTCGGCCCAAAGAACTCAAAGGTTCTCTATTTCCCTATCAGGAAATATTCCACCCACAAAAATCTGTTCAGGGACTCCCCTCCTTTTATCGGGATTCCTGACTTCAAATTTCCGATGCTCCTCAAATTTTCGTTATCCCTCTAGACTAAGCTCCTGGGTCCACGTGACCTCTCCTTATATGACCACAGTCATATCCCTCATCGTAGTTTCGGAATTTCCGATGTCAAAATACAATTGTCCCTAGGACTTGCGATTCTCCGATTCCCGACGCGCCTTTTTCACGATAGCCCTCCTGACTATAGGCCTTGGACCATATGACCATTGACCCGTGACCACGGTCTTATCCCTGTCGGGGCTACGAGATTTCAAAGGTTGAAAAACACTTACTCGTGGGTTTCCCGATTCCTCGAACACCGATCCTCTAAAAGGCTGACAATTGGCTTCCACTATGCGCCTTCCCCCTTTCTGACGTGCTGATAGTTGGTCGCACAATTGTACCTTCCTCCTCGTCGGGATTTCGTGAAACCAAAGTGCATAAACACTTTGTCACCGGAATCAACGATATCCCGATGACTCAAACACCGATGGACGACTTCCTTGTCGGGGCTTTTCCCGATGACACCGATTGCTGCCACGCGTCCTTTCAGATGGACGGTCCTGATTCCTCTGGGATTTCGAGACGGTTAATGGCCCGTTCCTTTCGACCTCAGGATATCCGATTCTCCGAGTGCCAATATATCGACTATTGCCTGGATCTCCGCCACGTGTCTCCACCAACAGACGACTCTGATCTTCCCGATGTTTCGAGACTTGCGATGTCTCAATTCTCTTGCCCTCAAGAATCTCGATTTCCTGATGGCTAATATCCCGACTGCTAAGCCTTGTGAAACTCCTATCTAATCTGACAACTTTCAGGATTTCTGCTCCAGATCTGATGGCTCAGATCCTTTCTCCTTATGCGCCTACTCCAGAGGCTAAACTCTGCGCAACTTCTCTTGATCCAACGGTTGACGGGATTTTGTGTGAACATCCAATGGTCCACAACCTCCTGGGCTTGCACTTTGAAAACCCGGTCGTAACCTTCTCGCTTCTTGCCAAATCTGACGACTGACAGGATTTTCCTCCCAGATATGATGGTGCAGATCATTTCTTCTCCTGCGCGTTCTCTGGACGTAAAAAACCAACGGCTTAGATCTAATTCTCAGTCGATCTGACGGCTGTTGTTGCTCCCTCTTGAGCTTCCTATGCTTTCTTCCTACCTTGGGAGAATTTCCAAGGTTCCAAAAGGCCTCGACCTTTACTTCGTCTCTGCGTATGAAAATGCTGTCCCCCCCGAGCTTTGGAAACTTTGAACTCTCAAAGAGTTCTTCAGCCACTGCGCTCCTTGCAGTCCGATTCTGTTCATGAAAGGCACTGTCCCTCCTGAGCTTCTCAATCACTCAGACCCCTAAGGGATTTTATCTTTCTTCTCCCACAGATGGAGAATATGGACGCCCTCCTGGCTATCCTTCTCAAGCAACCTCTTGCTGAGTCTTTCTCGGTGTTCAGCAACCCAGTGAAGATCCTTCAGTGGATACTTCCTCCAGCTCCAGAACTCAAAGAATTCTCTTCTCCCGTGCTTTCCTGCACACAGTCTCAATGCCCACCTGGCAGAGTATCTTCTCAGAAATCCCAACAGTTCTGTCTTCTTCTCCTGTGCAACTATGTGCCTGCTCAATTCCCTCCTGGCAGAGCTCTCAGAATCTTCAATGATTCTGGTCCTCTTAAGAACTCACAACAAAGTTCTTCCCCTATTTAACCCGTGTGTATGTTCAATGCCCACTTGGCAGAGCTCTACAGAATTCACAACATAATTATGTCTGCAAGTGTGTCTTCTCCCACACAGCCTTGCCTCCTGAGGTTTTTAGCAACCTCAAAGGTCTTCCTCCTGAGTTGTTGACTTCAGTCCTGTGCCGCAGCACGTCTTTGTATGACTCCGTAGAGTTCAGAAGTGCATCCTCTGTGCACCAGTATTCAGAGACCGCAGTACTCTGTGACGCCCTCCTGGGATGAAACCTCAAAGACCCTCTTCTGAAATCAAACACACTTCTGCAAATGCCTATCTAACACACACACATTCACAGCGTATAAAAGAACACACACATACATCCATATAACACAGAACATATGCAGGAAAAGGTTCTTCTGTTTATATTAACAATGGCAAATGCCTAAAATTACAATGGTGTTCCGGAGCTCTCTCTGGTTCTTCTCTACTCTACTCATCCTATTCACTCTCTCAAAATGAGATCTCAAAATCTCTTTTACCTGAGGGGCTCATCGAGCGCTTCCCTCCAGGTATACCTACTCTATTCAATTACATTAAATGGTTGTATAGTACAACATCTGGATCTAGATCTCAGCCGACCTAGCATTAAAGATGATCTTATCTACATCTTGCGCAAAGGCACGACTTCCATGGCTCACTAGCCTAAGCATTTAATTACATTCAATTCAAATTTCAAATGAGGTTGCGCCTCTCTTTTAGCGTGCAATCTGAATTCGGTGGCGTGGCTGGCTGGCTGAAGTGGAGAGATGCTCCTGCATCAAACTCCTTAGCTACAAAATCATGAGCTCCTACTGATGCGCTTCCCCTCTAACCTGTTGGAAATCCTCCTGGATCCCAAACAAATATCTGGAGCTTCCCATCTGCTCCAACTTACTGCTGCTGCTACTGCTGCTTTTGCACCGCTGTTGCTGCTTCTTTTCTGCCCAACTTCTCCTCGCTGGCAGTTTCTGTTGACTCCAACATCAACCTTCTGATCTCTTCTATTATTTCGTCCATCTGCTCCAGTGGCTGGCCCTGCTCATGCAATCTCCTCAGCTGTAAAAATTTCTTGCAGTTGGGAAGATCGCTATGATCTCCCATGCCATCTTCTTCATCTTCATCGGTGGCCTCAAGTTGCCACTCTGCTGCAGACTTCATCTCTACAGTCCCCCTTTGACTGACTTGCTGTTCAGTCACCTTCCCTGACAGTTCAATTTCTGTCAGTTCTCTTGCTGGCCCTGGATTGTTCAACCAATCTTCCAGCATGTCTAGCTCCATCTCCCATGGAGTGATAACTTTACCTGCCTTCTCCTTGGCTTCCTTTGCTGCTAGCTCCAATGCTACATCTCTTTCAACTTCCTGGCTAAAATCATTGAGCCATTCCTCAGAATGCTCCTTCTCTTCTCCTTATTCTTCTTCTTCTGCTTGGGCAGTCTCAAATACCTGCTCCAATTCTTCTTCTTCCCTGACAGTCATCGTCAGCTGTGACTGTTCTGCTTTTGCACCATCTACAACACTGATTTTTGCCTCCTCCTAGGCATATGGTAGGAATACTCCAATTCCCCCAATCATCAGAAGATCTCTCATATCTTCCTCCTTGGTCAGCTGCGTCCGCTGATCTAAATCCATCTCTGAATTTATGAGACCCTCAGATAGTCTCATCTTCTCTGTCAGCTCCTCTGGCTGATTCCAACTCACTTCTGAGTTTATGAGACCCACAGATAGCCTCATCTGCTCATCCCTGCCCACCTAGCAATATGGGATGCTTCCGCTACCCTCCTGGCAGACTATGAGATCAACTGATCCCATCTTCATCAACAACCCCTGCTGAATTGACCTCTCCTCTGAGTCCATGAGACTTTCAGACAGTCTCGAATGTTCATCTCTGCCCACCTGGTAGTCTGAGATGCTTCTGCTGCCTTCCTAGTAGTCTTCGAGATCCCGCAGCGATCTCAATCTGTTGCCCTCCTGGAAAACGAGAATTTCTACTTCTCTGCCCTCCTGGCAGTTCTTGAGATCATCATCAGTCGATCCCAATTCATCCTCTTCATCATCGAGACCCCTCCCAGTCTCTGGTTTACAGACATAAATCACCTTTTCTTCTATGGCCTTGAGGTTTTCAACATACCTTAGCCATCTCTTTAGCAGCTTGCGCTTCCCTCTGACCATCAACTCCTTGACTGGCCATTTTGCTTTTGCCTTCTCCATGGGCAATTCACGCATCCGTCTCCTCCTCCTATCCTGCCGCATCTGTAGTTCGAGCTTCTTTATGTCTGCCTTTAATTCATAGAGCTCTCTATCCCTTTCTTTATCCATTCCTGCAAGATTTTCTACCTTTCTCTTCTTCCTCCCAGCATGCCTATGGTCTTCAGTAACCATGGTGCTGTCTCTGTCTGCTCTCCTAGCAAACCTGCTGTCACTCTGCATCCCTGAGTGTTCCAGCTTCATCCTCCTAGAGTCTCCCTGACTATCTATGGATTGATGCCTACCTGCAAACAAGTCCTTACAGAGTCCTCAACAACTTTGTCTTCCTCTTGCCTCTTCTGTCTGCAATATACAAACAGAATCCCGCTCTGATACCACTTGACGTGCATCAGAGTATTCTCTTCCTCTTCCTGCCTCTTCCTACCTGAAATATACAGACAAGAAATAAGCTCTGATACCACTTGACGCAGGCGCGCCACCCAGGGCACGTCCTCTCGCAGGACCTTCTCTTATTACTCGGCCTGAAGAAATCAAAGGTTCTCTATTTCCCTATCGGGAAATATTCCACCCACATAAATCTCTTCAGGGACTCCCCTCCTTTTATTGGAATTCCTGACTTCAAATTTCCGATGCTCCTCAAATTTCTGTTAGCCCTCTAGACTAAGCTCCTGGATCCACGTGACCTCTCCTTATATGACCGCAGTCATATCTCTCATCGAAGTTTGGGACTTTCCGATGTCAAAATACAATTGTCCCCAAGACTTGCGATTCTCCGATTCCCGACGCGCCTTTTTCACGATAGCCCTCTTGACTATAGGCCTTGGCCCATATGACCATTGACCCGTGACCACGGTCTTATCCCCGTCGGGGCTACAGAATTTCAAAGGTTGCAAAACACTTACTCGTGGGTTTCCCGATTCCTCGAACACCGATCCTCCGACAGGATGAAAACTGGCTTCCATTACGCACCTTCCCCCTTTCTGACGTGCTGACAGCTAGTCACACAATTGTACCTTCCTCCTCGTCAGGATTTCGCGAAACCAAAGTGCATAAACACTTTATCACCTATCACCGGAATCACCGATAGCCCGATGACTTAAACACCGATGGATGACTTCCTTGTCGGGGATTTTCCCGATGACACCGATCGCTGCCATGCATCCTTTCAGATGGATGGTCCCGATTCCTCCGAGATTTCGAGACTGTTAATGTCCCGTTCCTTTCGACCTCAGGATCTCCGATTCTCCGAGTGGAGATATACTGACTATTACCCGGATCTCCGCCACGTGTCTCCACCAATGAACGACTTTGATCTTCCCGGTGTTTCGAGACTTGCGATGTCTCAATTCTCTTTCCCTTGAGAATCCTGATTTTCTGATGACTAATATCCCGACTGCTAAGCCTCGTGCAGCTCCTATCTAATCTGACGGCTGTCGGTATTTCTGCTCTAGATCTGATCGCTCAGATCCTTTCTCCTTATGCGCCTACTCCATAGGCTAAACTCTGTGCAACTTCTCCTGATCCAACGACTAACGGGATTTTGTGTGAACATCCAACGGTCCATAACCTCCTGGGCTTGCACCCTGAAAACCTGGTCGTAACCTCCTCGCTTCTCGCCAAATCTGACGGCTGATGGGATTTTCCTCCCAGATCTGACGATGCAGATCGTTTCTTCTCCTGTGCATTCTCTGGACATAAAAAACCAACGGCCCAGATCTATTTCTCAGCCGATCTGATGGCTGTTGTTTCTCCCTCCAGAGCTTCCTGCGCTTTCTTCCTGCCTTTGGAGAATTTCCAAGGTTCCAAAAGGCCTCGACCTTTACTTCGTCTCCGCGTATGAAAACTCTGTCCCCCCTGAGCTTTGGGAAATTTTAACTCTCAAAGAGTTCTTCAACCACTGCACTCCTTGCAGTCCGATTCTGTTCGTGAAAGGAACTGTCCCTCTTGAGCTTCTCAATCACTCAGACCCCTAAGGGATTTTATCTTTCTTCTCCCATAAATGGAGAATATGGACGCCCTCCTGGCTATCCTGCTCAAGCAACCTCTTGCTGAGTCTTTCTGGGTGTTCAACAACCTAGTGAAGATCCTCCAGTGGATACTTCCTCCAGCTCCAGAACTCAAAGAATTCTCTTCTCCCGTGCTTTCCTGCACACAGTCTCAATGCCCACTTGGCAGCGTATCTTCTCAGAACTCCCAACAGTTCTGTCTTCTTCTCCTGTGCACCTATGCACCTGCTCAATGCCCTCCTGGAAGATCTCTCAGAATCCTCCATGATTCTGGTCCTCTTAAGAACTCACAACAGAGTTCTTCCCCAACGCAACCCGTGCGTATGCTCAATGCCCACTTGGAAGAGCTCTACATAATTCACAACAGAATTTTGTCTGCAACTGTGTCTTCTCCCACACAACCTTGCCTCCTGAGGTGTTCAACAACCTCAAAGGTCTTCCTCATGAGTTGTTGACTTCAGTCCTGTGCCGTAGCACGTCTTTGTCTGACTCCGCAGAGTTCAGAAGTGCATCCTCTGTGCACTAGTATTCAGAGACCGCTGTACTCTGTCATGCCCTCCTGGCATGAAACCTCAAAGACCCTCTTTTGAAATCAAACACACTTCTGCAAATGCCTATCTAACAAACACACATTCACATCGTATAAAATAACACACACAGACATCCATATAACACAGAACATGTGCAGGAAAAGCTGCTTCTGTTTATATTAACAATGGAAAATGCCTGAAATTACAATGGTGTTCTTGAGCTCTCTCTGGATCTTCTCTACTCTACTCATCCTATTCACTCTCTCAAAATGAGATCTCAAAATCTCTTTTACCTGAGGGGCTCATCGAGCGCTTCCCTCCAGGTCTACCTACTCTATTCAATAACATTAAATGGTTGTCTAGTCCAGCATCTGGATCTAGATCTTAGCCGACCTAGCATTAAAGCCGATCTTATCTACAGCCTGTGCAAAGGAATGACTTCCATGGCCCACCAGCCTAAGCATTTAATTACATTCAATTCAAATTTCAAATGAGGCTGCACCTCTCTTTTAGCGTGCAATCTGAATTCACTGGCGTGGCTGGTTGGTTGGCTGGCTGACATGGAGAGATGCTCTTGCATCAAGGTGCAACACATTAAAGAGAAAAATGTTACTTGGAGGGAATTCAAGAAGTATTTTGAAAACAAATACTTGACTAAGAGATACTATGACAAGAAAATGAAAGAGTTATTTGAACTCAAACTTTTGAGTATGACCATAGATGAATATGAAACAAGGTTTTTAGAACTGTTGAAGTATGTTTCTTTAATCAAGGATGATACAGTTAAGATTCAGAGGTATTTGAGTGGATTTCCATCATTCATTAGTGACAAAATACAATATGATGATCCCAAAACATTGGGGGAGACCATAAGGTGAGCTAAATGTCTATATGATGAAAAAAAATCAAGGCCATCTTTCTAAAAATCTTGGGAAGACAAGAAGAAATTCAAGATGGTTTTTTAGGAAGAAGAGGACTAAGAAACCATTCTTCAAAAATAATCCTCAGGGACAACCAACTTATAGAGAACCCCGAATGATGGAGATAGGGGGTCAAAGGCCAAGGGAACCACCTATTCAATGTTGGGGTTGTAAAGGAGATCATATGTATAGAGATTGTTCTCACAGAGGTGAAAAAGTGAGGACTATTCAGAATGTACAACAAGATGAAATAGTGGAGGACATGGGTAGAAGTGTACCAAGGATCTATGCAATCCTGGACAACAAGAAAGAAGCGTATCAGTCACATATGATTGAAGTGGAAGGTATGATAAACAACCAAACCATTACTATTTTAATTGATTCAGGAGCTAGTCATAGTTATATAGATCCTAAGATGGTGGAAAGTTTGCATTTTCCAAGAATCAAGCATGGAAAATATTGGTTGGTGCAGCTGACTATCAGAGCCAAAAGAAAAGTTAATGAGATGGTTAAGTCATGTCTTATGGACATGAATGGACTGAACACTAGGGAAGATTTGAACATCTTTCCTTTAGGTTCCTATGAATGTCTAATTGGGATGGATCGGTTGGACCAGCATCATGCTATCATAGAATGTCATAAAAATGAATTTACTTGCTTGTATGAGGAAGGGAACCTAAGGACAGTGTAGGCAATTCCCATGGCAGTAACCATCAGAGAAATTTCAGCATTGCAGTTGAAGAAATGTTACAGAAAAGAGTGTCAAATATTTGCATCACATATGGAAGAGACACCTAAATATAAGGTGTCAAATATTGAAGATTATGCAGTCCTAAAAGAGTTTGAAGATGTTTTTAAGGAAATACCAGGATTACCCCCTAAAAGAGACATTTATTTCTCCATAAATTTGATTCCTGGAGAAACTCCAGTATCCAAGACTCCTTACAGGATGAGTACACCAGAATTGAAGGGAAGAGATTCCAAAGAAGGGGTATATATGCCCAAGTGTGTCACCTTGGGGTGCCCCAGTTTTATTTGTGAAGAAAAATGATGGAACATTGAGACTTTGCATTGACTTTAGGCAGCCGAACAAGGTAACTGTAAAGAATACGTATCCTTTGCCAAGGATCGATGAACTCTTTGATCGGTTGAAAGATGCAAAAATATTCTCCAAGATTGATCTTAGGTCAAGTTATGTCAAGTAAGAATTAAAGAATAAGACATCAACAAGACTGCTTGCAGAATAAGGTATGGTCATTATGAGTTCACAATGTTGCCCTTTGGATTATCAAATGCACCAACTATCTTCATGTGTTTAATGAATGGTATTTTCAGGGAATACTTAGATAAGTTTGTCATTGTATTTTTAGATGACATTCTTATATATTCTAAGTTGGAGGAAGAGCATGAAAAACACTTGAGGATGGTATTACAAGTATTAAGGGAGCATCAATTGTATGCCAAATTGAGCAAGTGCTCATTTGATCAGAAGCAAATTCATTATTTGGGGCATATCGTTTTAGAGGAAGGGATAACAGTGGATCCTAAAAAGATAGAATCCATTAGAGGATGGTCAGCGCTAAAGAATGTGACAGAGGTAAGATCATTCATGGGCCTTTCATGCTACTATAGGAGATTTATTGAAGGATTCTCAAAGATTGCATACCCATTCACTTCCTTGCAAAAGAAGGGTGTGAAGTTTCAGTGGACATTGAATTGTGAAAAGAGTTTCCAACACTTGAAGCAATTATTAACAAGTGCTCCAATACTAAGGATTGTAGATCCAAATGAAGACTTCATTGTATGCACCGATGCATGTAAAGACGTAATTGGTAGAGTCCTCTGTCAAAATGGGTTTGTTGTATGTTATGAATCAAGGAATTTGAAGGAGCATGAAAGGCACTATGCCACTCATGATTTGGAGTTGGCAGCCATAGTGCATGACTTGAGGAAGTGGAGGCACTACCTCATGGAGAAAAGGTTTGAGTTGAGGACAGACTATAATGGTCTGAAATATTTATTTGATCAACCAACTCTAAATGCCAGGCAAAGCAGATGGTTAGAATTTCTTAGTGAATATGACTTTGATATAAAACATATCAAAGGGAAAGAGAACAAAGTGGATGATGCACTCAGCAAAAGAGTGCATGAGTTTCATGCTATAGCCATAAGCATGTACCAATCATATTTGAAAGACAAAATCATAGAGGCTACAAAATCAGATTTGCAATACAAGGAATTAATGGCAAAATTATAGCAAGGTAATTTGCAGCAGAAAATTGAAGACTCTAAGCTAGAAAATGATGAAATTCTCATATACAGGGGCAAAATTTATGTACCAAATTCCCATGAATTCAAAAATCTGATATTGAGATAAATGCATAATGTACCTTATGATGGGCACCCAGGTTATCAAAAAACTATTGCAGATGTCAAGAGCCAATATTATTGGCTAGGCATGAAGAAAGAAGTTGTTGATTTTATTGCTGATCATATACACCCAGCTAGTTTGCTACAACAATTACCCATTCCTGAGTGGAAATGGGAAGTTGTAACAATGGATTTCATCACCAAACTGCCCAGAACAAACAAGAAACATGATTCTATCATGGTAGTGGTGGATAAGCTTACTAAAGCTGCCCATTTTATTCTAGTAAAGTTCACTCACAAGGTAGCCAACATTGCTGATGTTTATATGAGAGAAATTGCTCGATTACATGGTATACCCAAGAAAATTGTGTTTTCCAGAGATCCAAAATTTACCTCAAATTTTTGGAAGGGATTATTTAATGGTTTTGGAACAAATTTGAATTTTAGTACAACTTATCATCGAGAATCAGATAGACAAACATAGAGGGTGAATCAAGTGATTGAGGATATGTTGAGGATGTATGTGATGAATAAACCATCAAAATGGTAAGACTACCTACACTTAATAGAGTTTTCTTATAACAATGGGTACCAAACATCTCTAAATATGAGCCCATTTTAGGCCCTTTATGACAGAAGGTGCAACACCCCGGTAAGCTGGGATAACACAACAGATAAAGCAGTGGTTGGACCAAATTTTCTCAGGGAAATGGAAGAGAAAATGTTGAAAATAAAACTGAATTTAAAGGATTCCCAAGAAAGGCATAAAAAATATGTTGATAAGGGCATAACTCACAGGGAATTTAAAGTGGGGGACCATGTATTCTTGAAAAGTGAAGGCCAATAGAAGTTCCTTGAAGTTGGGAAATTGTTCAAAGTTGGCAGCTCGCTATTGTGGGCTATTTTAAATCCTAGAGAGGATTGGTCCTGTAGCATACATGCTTGACTTGCCTACATCAATGAACATATATAAAGTATTTCAAGTACCATTTCTTAAGAAATATATACCTAATGTTAATCATGTTATTGATTGGAATGTGATTCGGGTGGAGCAAGAAGGCCCTTTCCAAGTACATCTGATACACATTCTAGACCGGAAAATAAAACAACTCTAGAATCGAGCCATATGACTTGTAAAGGTTCAATGGACCTGGTACAGTCCCGAGGACGCCACTTGGGAGCATGAGGATGTAATGCAGGTAGAATACCCACATATTTTTGAAGATTTTGGAAATCTTGCTGATATGTGTACATAATGCACTCAGGACAATGAATAGATAAGGGGAGGGGATTGTAATAACCCTAGTCCGAACCCAACTATAAATGTAAATGAAAATGTACTTAAGATGGTGAGTTGTTTGATATCATTTTTGTATGCACCTTCCATGGTATAATGCACACATGTACTGTGCACTAAAATGATGAAGTGTGCACATTCCAGGATACCACACGAAGAAAACTTAAGTGCATATGATTTTGAGGCTAGGGAGCCTTTGTGTATATGTTGTGTTTTATAGGTTGGTGAGCCAATTATTATAAGCTAGGAGGCTTATGTATGGAATTAGGCCAGAGATCCTAGATTATAAAGGCTAGTGAGCCTATTTTTGTATATGTCTTATCATTAATATAATACATCGTTGCATGTAGACCGACCACAATAAAAGAGTATGGGGGACTAAACTCCACTAGTTAGGGAAAGGGGGGGCTAAAAGTTAAGGATAAGTGGCTAAGATAGGGAGATTAAGCCAAAAAAGAATATTATATTAATATTTCTTAAAGTATAAAGTATGGATAATTATTTTATCCTAAGATCTAAGGATGGGGACAAGTGGGCCAAAGTAGTTCTCAACATGACAAGTGTCAAGTTGGGAACATGCAAACATATAGTTTGGACTTAGTTCATTTGCAATTAATTAATTAATTAATTCATTCGATCATCATTCACTCACTCATTCAACTGTCCTCCATACCTTCCTATACCTGTATCTGCATCCGTACATGTACCTGTATCTGTACCTGATTATCTTGGGAGATGGACTGAAGAAGTGGGTTTTCATGCTCATGGGATATTGAAGAGGCGGGTTGTCAAGCACGTGAGAAATTTCTCTCTGGGTGAGAGAATTGTTGGGAATTGATTTCCCAAAGGTTCCAAGCTACAACTACAAGCCTCTGAGACTTCATGTCCGACCTATTGTTGAAGCCTGAGAAGGAAGTGGGGTAGGCGAAGTATTGTTGAGTAGAACAGGGGCACACTTCATAGGGTGGGACAAACATGTGGGGAATGAGGGACTATAGGATGTTAGTTTGAGTTGGCACCTGCGAGAGAGTCTTTTATGTTGTCTAAGATACATCATCCTGGTTAGGAATCCATTTACCTAGGTGGAGTTTAGTCCCATCTCGGGGGCGACCCACTGTTGGGAGTGATGAGCAGCGTGGTCTAAGGTTGGGAGGTTCATGGAAGGTATGAACGAAGTTGGTGATATTGTTACCAAGATAAGTGTCAATTGTGTGCTAAATTACATGTTGCATTATTATTTATGTGTTTAATTTTATGGGTTTTTCCTGTGTGTGGTTTATACCTGTCTTTGAATTTATGGGTATTGCCTGTTTATGTTGCATGTATATGTTTACTTTTATTTTCGTATGAATCTGTGCATTTACAGAATGGAATTTTTTGTTTTAGGTTTTATATATAAATTTCCACAAGAATTTCTGTGTGTATATGTTTTAATTTGTATACAGTTCAAATTTTTTACGTGGCATAGCCTAGTTGGATGTTGGGGATGTTACAAAGTGTTGATGTTTGGACAACATCAGGAAGACATTCTTCCATATATATATAATATATGACATGATATTTATAATACAAGGTATAAATATATATAACAAATAAGTAGTTATTTATTATTAAAGGGAAGCATCCTTTCATGGATGGTCACCATATGTTCTCTATATACGAAACACTCATCATTGAATAATACATCGATAGCACACATCATATCATATATATAAATTCAACAGACATCACCCTCGAAATGGAATACAAAGGTTCAAGCAGTGGAGGACCACATAGGTAACCAACAAGAGGTCCTCAAACTATTGAAGGAC
Organism: Picea glauca; assembly: GCA_000966675.3. Lineage (NCBI taxonomy): Eukaryota > Viridiplantae > Streptophyta > Pinopsida > Pinales > Pinaceae > Picea > Picea glauca. The sequence continues at coordinate 1,014,665 of JZKD02S0516310.1, forward strand.
AACTTGGTTATGGCACAAAATAGGATGAAACAACAAGCATATCAACATCATAGTGAAAGGGAAATTGAAGTGGAAGATTGGGTATTTCTAAGGCTACAACCATACACACAAATGTCCCTCAAGTGAAAAAAAGGACAATAAATTAACACCCAAATATTATTCCCCCTATAAGATTTTGCAAAGGATTGGAAGTATGGCTTACAAATTGGAGTTGCCTCCATATTCACGTGTACATCTAGTCTTCCATGTTTCTTTCTTAAAGAAGGTCATTGGAAACAAGATACCAATCCAAACTATTTTACCAGAGATCAATGAAGAAGTGAAAATCATACTAGAACCAGAAACAATCCTTGAAATAAGAATTAATCAGCTGAGAAATCAAGTAATTATAGAGAATCTCGTCAAATGGAAGAACCTACTAGTGGAAGAGGCGACATGGGAATATGATTTCTTCATACAAAATCATTCGTGGTTAGCCAAGTGTTGATGACAACACTTGTTCGAAAGGGAGGGGCATGTTAAGCCCTAGAAAAATCCCCATGTTATGTATAAAACACCTTGTTAAGCCTTATATATTGAATTATTACATTTCTAGTAGGTCAGCTAGATTGCACCCTTTCATCATAACCGTAACCATTTGTCTCCTATATATATCAAGGAGATCTAGTATTAAGATCATCTTATCTCAACTCATATTGTGTTATAAAGTGTATATATTGTAAAGGAGGTTTCCCCCTTGAAGTTGGTGTTATAATATGAAGGATGTGTGCTCGTTTTACCATTGACAATACCCTTGTCACCCAACCATAGGCCAAAGCCACCCTATGAGCACCTTAACCTTGACAAAGAATCATTCCGGAAGCAAACCCTAGGCAAGATAGCCATAAAAAGGGTAGCACACTTTTCCCCAAGGATAGCGCATCAACAAGAGCTGATCAGATAGTCCAAACCCTAGCCAAGAGATAGTCCAAGCCAAAACATAATTGCTAGCTGCAATAGTTGCACCAACAACTCTCCTCCAAACCTGTGCACAAGACTGCAACTGCACTATGCGGAATTGGCTCTCTGCAATTGCTGAGATGTGTCAAATGAGAGACTGGTGCCCTGTATTTATAGTGGTTCTGGTAGAATTACTGGGGCCAACTTCTCCTTCTGGGTACCTGTCTGTTCAGTATATATTAATTCTTCTGGCCGACTTCTTCTCTTGAAGGATAATAACCTAATACATATTATCTTCTTGAGTCGATAAGTCTTCTAGGGTTATTAGCCAACTCATTAGGGTTTCTCTTGCTTCCTAGAGTCTTCTACTCTCGCCAGGTTTACATGTGGAGGTAAATACCTCCCGCAGCTACCATAATATCAACACTCCCTCCTAGCTAGGGAGGTATTACAAGTAATGGTATTGAGCACAAAACATACCATTCACCCGGTAGCATCAACATAGTTATATGGACTAGATCATGACTAGATCATGAGCACCATCATCATCATCATCATCAGCTACATCATCTCTCGAAACCATACTCTATCTGAGTAATTAGACATGATGCTTACTCCACAGAGTGATGCAAGAGCCATTCTTCTAATCTAGAAGAGTAAATTCTCTGAACCATTTTCCATTTGGAAAATCTCTATTCATCATTCATCTGGCTGATGATTATCTCCAGTAAACTGCTGATAGTCTTCCAGGCAATCAAAACAAAAATAGAACACAACTATGTCTATCCATAGTAGTACAAAACTACAATCCAGTGGTACACTACCACACCAAGTAACACACAAGTACTTGATCAACAACGTATAGTCACGAACAGTGGAACATATCCACCATAGTAGTATACATCTACTATCTATTGGGCAACTGAGAGGG
>JZKD02S0516311.1:0-14653 GCA_000966675.3 Picea glauca
ATGAAAGGTGATTCCTATATATTGACTAGAGCACATAATTATGGAATGCCAAACACCTCTGAGAAGAGTAAAGAATATGAAAACCCATCTCTTCCTCTCCAGATTGAGAAGACGTTGGGAGAAACAATGACCCGCATCCCAAAATATGCATTCAAGAACGATTCTCACAATCCAAATGCAAGGGCCGCCCAGAACTACTCTGTGGTGGAGGATTTGTCACAAACTCCTTGTGCGATGTCTGCTTTGGAGGTTCTCCAGAGCTACCCTTCCTAGAAAAAGGTTCTATTAGCTTCCCTAGGAACTTCTAAGACTTGTAATATGGGAATGATCATGCTTGATATGATCGACTTAAAAACTCATCTTCCTTACCACATAGAATTTCAGATAGTAGTGGCTAACACCATGAAAATTTTTACCCAGAACATCTTTTGCATAGTGGTGGACAAGGGTGCCTCGACATGTGTGATGTCTTTGGCATGTTGGAAGGCCATCATCCAACCCGTTTTACCTCTGTCACCTACTCTTCTTATGGATTTTGACGGTTGTTCTTTCCAACCACATGGGATCATTCCCTCTTTCCCTGTTCAGTTAGGGGGGAAGACTATGTGCGTTGAAGTTGAAGTGGTTGATGTGTCTCTCAACTACAATCTCTTGTTAGGAAGGAGTTGGACCTATTCTATGCAAGCAGTGGTCGTGACAGTTTTCTGAGTCTTGTTGTTTCCACACAAGGATAGGATCGTGACTGTTGATCAATTATCCTTCTCTCGTCCTGACCCTTCATCGGGAGTCTCCACGGTCCCGATGATTGATAACCCTCAACCTAGAATCATCAATGTAGGGGTTGTTTTGTGCCCACATTTGATGGGTACTTTCGATTACCCATCTCCGACTGACAATGTCCATTACATGTCGGTTGTCCTCGACCAACCTCGGGCCGAAATATTTCAAATATCGTCGTTTCGCACGATGTAATTTAACGATCCATGGACTCTTCCTTCCCCATCAACTATGATGGTAGGGACAGAGCACCATGGCATGACCATGCCTTTGTCTCCGACAAAATTTTCATACTCGATAATTCAACAAGATTATGGCGACCTCGATCTGACTCTAGCACAAGAGTTAGATCTGGTGCTCGAGCCTATTTGGGCTCAAGGTTCCCTTGCTGATACATAATCTTTAGACTTAGTATTGCCTTCAGACAAGGCGATTATTGAGGCAATGACTAGTCTGGACAGACCCTGGGATGATCTTCATCATAGATCTTACTTCCTCCCAGAGTTAAGATGAATTGAAGCAAGTGAATTCACTCTGACTATGAATGGAGATAAAGCTTTTCCTATCAATCCTTTGCCAATGTACGTTGTTTACGTTGAAGGAAATATGGAAACAATAGCTGAAACGATACTTATTGACATCTCTAGAACCCCTGGCGCCGTGGATAATATCTTTGTCAGAGTGGATTTCTTTCCCAAGGAGATTCAAATCTACACAGATTTATTTAAATAATTCTACGACATGTTTTCCTGGTCTTATGAGGAAATGCCAGGCATATATCCAAGAATCATCGAACATGAAATCATGACTTATCGTGATGTTAAGTTGGTCCAGCAGAAGCTTCGTCCAGTCAATCCTAGGAAAAAAGAAACTATTAAGGTTGAAGTATATAAATTACTTAAAGTTGGTTTCATCTACCTCGTCCAATTGACTCAATGGGTGTGAAATCCCGTGCTAGTCAATAAAAAACAAGGCACGATTTGCGTATGTACAGATTTCCATGATCTGAACAAGGCTTGTCCAAAAGATAATTTCCCCACGCCATCTATTGACCAGATAGTTGATGAATCCACAGGTTGCGAGGCCTTTTCTTTCATGGATGGATTTTTGGGATACAATCAGATACAGATCAAGACCAAAGACCAACAAAAAACCACTTTCATTTGTTCGTGGGTTACTTTCACTTATCGAAAAATGTCGTTTGGTCTGAAAAATGTTGGAGCTACGTTTCAACAGACCATGTCTTTTTCTTTCCACAACCTCAAACACATATTCGAGGCTTATATTGATGATTTAGCGTCACGATCTTGCAAGAGAGTTGATCATCCTACACACCTCTGACTCATCCTTGAACGGTGTCGCTATTACCGAATCCACTTAAATCTAAACAAATGCAATTTTTGCGTCACATCAAATTGTCTACTAGGTTTCATAGTTTTGACAACAGGGATCGTGGTCGATCCTATAAAGGTTGAGGCAATAGTTCAATTGCCTCCCCCATGCACCATCCCTCATCTTCAAAGTTTGCAGGGAAAATAATTTTTTTTATGGAGTTTCATCACAAACTATGCTGAGATCAGAAAGGGTTTCATGAATTTATTTAAGAAGGACGTTCCTTTCCATTGGGATGAATCCGCTCAATTATTTTTTGTAGTGTTGACACATACCCTCACATCTACCCCTCTGCTTCGGCCACCCAATTATAATAAAGATTTATTATTGTACTTGGCCGCTGTTAAGTTGACCATCGGTATGGTCTTGGTTCAGGAGAATGATTTTCTCTTAGAATACATGATTTATTACCTGAGTTGAGGCCTAATTGGATCGGAACTCAATTATTCCCACATTGAAAAACTTGCATTGGCAGCAGTCCATTTTGTCCAATGGTTCCATCATTACATCTTGTTTCGCAAGACCACCATCATTGTCATTGTGAATCCATTTCAATACGTGTTGACACAATGAGTCATCGGTGGAAAGATCAGTAGATGGATAGTTATCCTCTAGGAATTTGACTTGGATTTCGTTTCGGTGAAATCCAAAAAGTCGTTGGTCTTCGTGGAACTCATATCAGAACTTTCGGTAGAATCATGCGATGTTATACTCGACGATTCACTTATCAAGGGAGACATGTTTTTGATCGTGTCTTCCAACCCTTGGTATGGATATGTGCTTGTCTATCTCCAGAATTTGAAGTGCCCCACCTCTGCTTCCCATGATGAGCATCGTCATATATGCCATCAAGACAAGAACTATCTCATACTTGAGGACACTTTGTATCATCGAGGTGTAGACTGCATCCTTCATCGATGTCTCACTCATGAAGAAGTGAAAATTGTGCTTAATGATTTCCACACTGGAGCATGTGGCGGTCATTTGTATGGGTTGGCAACAACCCAAAATATTCTCCGAGTCGGTTACTTCTAGCCAACATTAATAAAAGATTGTGTTGAATTAGTCAAGAAGTGCCACCCATGTCAGATCTTCTCTCGGAAGATGAGGGCACACCCCGCTCCAATGTTTCCAATTATTACCATTGGTCCCTTCACCAATTGGGGGATTGATTTCACTACATGCAACCCCGTTCACGAAGGGGGCACCATTATATCATCGTAGCAGTAGACTAATTCACCAAGTGGGTCAAAGATATGCCAACATTCAAAGATTACGGGGAGACCGCAACTCTCTTTTTGTTCAACCAGATAATAGCAAGGTTCGACGTCCTGAGAAAGATTGTCATTGACCATGGTAGTCACTTTCAGAACAAAATTAGGACCGAGTTAACACCAAATATTGGGTTGAGGAAAGAACATTCATCACCCTACTACCCACAAGTGAGTGGTTAGGTAGAAGTTGTAAACAAATCTCTTAATACCATTCTACAATGAATGATCAATTCGGCCAAGTCAAATTGGCATTTAATGTTATACTCGGCATTATGGGCTTACCAAAGGTCTGTTAAGACTCCAACTAGTTTCTCACCTTTTCAACTCGTTTATGGGATGGAAGAAATCTTGCCCATAGAGTGCCAGATACCATCTTTAAAGTTGGAAGTACAGTTATTTCCAGACACTTCACTGTTTGAGGAGAATTTATTATATCTCGAGCAGCTCAATGAGCAGGGTCGTGATGCGGATTTATCTAACGAGACTCACAAACAAAAAGTCAAGTGTCAATACAATCGATCCGTTCATCCTCGGATTTTCTCTGAAGGTGACCCCTTCCTGGTCTATGACCAAGATAAGGACCCCCGGGGGGCAGGCAAGTTCAAACCTATGTGGTTCAGACCTTTCATCATGAAAGAGGTTCTAAAAAAGGGCGCTTATTGTCTAGTGGACTTTGAGGGAAATGTTTTGGCGAAGCCTGGAAATTGGATCTACCTCAAGAAGTATTATTCATAGGTGGGTCACCTTGGGTGAATTTTTGTAACATATGTATAGTCTTTGTACTATTACTTTTTAGTTTTATGGACGTGTCATTTTTTATGTTATCTTTTTCACTGTGGAAGATGTCAAGTGAATCATAGGTGTTCGTTGGGTTCGTGGACAATGCTAGCCGGCACACTCGGAGGCTTGCTTCCACATATTGGGTTATTTTCACACCTCAAGGCCAATTACTATCTTCAGGAGGCATCGTTTTAGGTGACACCACAAACAATGTCGTCAAATACAACACAATTCTTGAGTTGCTTCATGATGCTTCATTTCTTGGTATCTCTCACCTCTGGGTCTATTTAGACGCTCAGTTGGTTGTGTCTCAGTTAAATGGGGTTTACCGCGTTTACGATCCTACTCTACACCAGTGGTTCTTTAGGGTACGCCTCTTAGAACAAAGATTTGATTACATTACGTATATCCATGTTCCTAGGAGATTGAATCAAGTTACAGATACTCTAGCTAATCACATATTAGATTGGCATCTTTCACACATGTAGAAATCACACACACATACACATGTAAATACATTTGTAAATATAATACATGAAACACGAAGCGATGTAAATACGCATATATATATATCGCAAAGTATCAGAGTACATAAGTGGGTGCGAGCGCCTAAAAAAATATGTGTCTAGTAAAGAGTCACGGGGCTTATGCCCTAAAAGATATACAAAAGGTTCCCTCAGAACATAAGAAGTCTAGTCTAAGCTAAGGGCGGGGCCTGTTGGCCCTGCCATAGTGAACGACGATGTTATATAGACACTGAAAAAGATGGACCCAGTTCCATGGTACCCCAACAAAGTGAGTCTACATGGATGGTGGGAGATCCTCGATCTTCGCCATGGGGACTATCTGAGTAAGCGCGGTGAGGTTCCTCTCTACCCATCTTAAAACTCTCTCAGCCTCCCTGGCTGGAGGTCCCCCTGCTGTTGCTGGTCCACCAAATGCGGTTGGTCCCACCTCTAGTCGAGGACATCACCTTGTCCTTGCAAAGTCTGTTGGATGCACTGGCCCCACGTCTGCACATAACAGAGACATACGTGTCAGATACTCTGGTATACAAAAAAATGATATTTTTGAAAAAACATAAAAATTAAATAACTTTAGAAAACAAAAAAAAAACTTACCCATCTCTCCTCTCTCCTCTCCAGGAGGTATCGACATCTTAGGATCTCTAGAGAAGTTGATATCGGCATAGGGGTAGTCCTCTATGGTCGGAATCTATTGCACCCACCAATAAAAAAACTTGTTGTCGAAGGCCTCAATGGTCCTTCCTCCCCCCTGTCGCGGAAACAACGCCACCCATCTGCATAGTGTGGGGTGAGGGGCCTCGTGCCCTCGTATTTTCTCTCTAGGACTGAGACTAGGTACTCTCTCTCTCGAAGAAATAACAAAGAATAGTCCCAAACCCAAAGTTTTTGTGTCTCCGCATTTGGCACTCTGTTAGTTGCCTCTTCATGCAATCCAATAATGTGGTGCTCCAGTAAAAAAATTGTGCATTTAAGCACTGAACCACACAATTCATGTCCACCCAGGAAGCCTGATGCAAAGACTTAGACCCAATGATATGCCCAATGAGAAACACTATCACTTTCAGTGATAGGTTTGAAATCTTGTTTATCAACACCTGTGTGCCCACTTTGTCCATGTCAGCCTCTCAATCATGTCCAAACAACTCCTCTATCTTGTGAGGCCAAAAGGGAAAAGTGAGAAAGTTGATTGGTTCCCCTCTCCTTGGGAGTCTAGTTAGAAAGTATATATCTTCATTCGTTAGAGTCAACGACTGTCCCTCAAGCATGAATGCCTCCGCATCCGGATGCCAATAATCTACCAAGGCATTCAATAGCCTGGGTTGTGCCTGCATGAAAGGACAATGGAAAAAATTTAGCAAACCATATTAGGCCAATGCATCGGTCGCATTAGGGTCCTCGTCGTCCAAAATATAAATATCCTCATGCTCCCTTTCTCTCCAGTAAACATACATCCTGTAATAGACAATTTCAGGAGGGTTAACTCTTGTTTTTTTTTTTCACATGTTAGAGGGTGTACACGGGCTGTAATATACACAGTCACATGTGCATGCGTGCAATATTTATCCTACACGCATGCACACGTAGGTTTTCATAGGAGAGCCCAAGTATACATAGTGATGACATTTTTAAAGGTCAGTGCCCCCCCAAAAAACAAAAAGAAATACATAATTTTAAATTTGAAATGCAAGAGGGTCTAGTATGTACTTACTTGGTTCAAGTGGAAGTTCGTTTCGTCCATTGAAGCTCCTGGAATCATTTATTTTCACAAAGGGGTATTTTGGGGTTTTAGTCAATTTCTCAATTAGCAATGGTTATAATGAGCTGCCAGCTTCTATTTATAGACTTTTTGGCCACTTTTTGTCATTTTTTGGACCCCTTTGTCGTTTTTCTAATCTGAAAATGATTTAATATGGTTCAAGAGTTTATTAAGGGATGTTACGATAAGTGTTACTTTGGTTATTTGGAATTTGTTTTGGAGATTTGAGTCATTTTAAAGTTCTTTTGGTGAAAAGTTGTTTTTCCAACTTTGTGCATGTAAGATAGGATTCCACTTCCACTGGTTGCACCTCATTGTCCTTTTCACTTTGCCATAGGATCGATCCCACCAAATTGCGACAAGAAACCCTAGTTTTTCTATAGAAGTGTCATAATTTAGTGGTAGATCCTACCTGTACATTGATGCCCTAGGTAGATCCTGGTTTCATTTTGGCGTTCATGCTGTCACTAATGACTATAGGCTTGGGAGTCCTTATTAGTTTTTCCTGATTACGTGTATGAGCCTCATTTTCATGATTCATTATCTCTCTTTACCTCACCCTCAGGACTCCCTAAACACAACGGGTCTTCTTTTAAGCCCTTTTCAGACCCTCTAAAAATTAAAATATTGACAAGCGATCTTGTTGACCTTCACGCTTGCTAAACTAAAATTTGAAGGCACATATGTTCGACGATAGTTTACCCCTTTTTCAGTCTGGATGGTCAACTGTACAAACAAAGGTATACTCTAGGAGCCTCATTTCTCTAGAAGAGTATTCTCAGGTATCATTTTAACCATTTTTCAAGCCTGAGAGACTAAATTTACGAAAAAGGAACCCCCATAGAGTCCATAGTTAAGCTCTTTTCAGACTCCCTAAAATTGAAAATATGGTCGAGTGACCTTATTCCTTCACACTTGTTAAAATGGTCCAGAAGAACATCCCTGACAGAGTCCATAGTTAAGCTCTTTTCAGACTCCTTAAAAATGAAAAGATTTTTGAGTGATCTTGTCTTTGTCATACTCGTTAAATTGATTTTGAATAGACATCTGTTCGGTGCTAGTTTATCCCTTTTTTGAACCAGCCAGACTATCTTCGAAAAACGTACCCCAGTGGAGTCTCCTTTTATTCTTTTTCAGAATCTCTAAATATGAAAAATCGTTGAGCTTACCTTCTCTAGGCTTGTTAAAACCACATCGAAGGACATTACCATTGTGTCTTATTAATCACATTTTCATATATGTGTCTTTGGCCTAATGCCGACTCCATGTTGCTCTCCACTGACCCATCTGAAGCATGCCTTATACGCAAGCCCTGTAGCACTTTTCCTCTATGTCTTGACACCTTGGACCATGGAGGATTTTTTCCTGATTATCCTTTTCTTGCATATGTCTCCTTGCTCTAAGAACTAGTATGTGCCTTGCACCTGGAACTAGTATGTCTGTGACACTCGTTCCTCCTTTGTAATGTAGCATTCTTTTATTCTTTTTCAAGCTTTCCAAAATTATTGAAAAAGACAAAAAAAAATCAAATATACCCCAAAAAGAGGAAGGGAAAAGTATTTTCTTTTTGTTGGCAGCACACTAAGTCACCCTTGGACAAAGCACATCCTTCCATTTGTTCATCAAGATCTGGGATTTAACATGACCTTAGGAATTTTTTCTCGCTACATAGAGATGTGTCCTCCTCTGTTTGGTTATTCTTCCAAACATATGGAGAGTTTGTAGTGCCTCCTGCATCATGAACTTATGTAAAATACCATGCTGCCTGAGTCTCATCATTTGTCATGCTATTGTCCAAGGGAAGTTTTTACCAAGATTGAGTCAGACCCTTTGCAATTTTTCTCTTGACCTCATGCCCGACCATTCCGAAATCCCAATCAAGTCTTTGTTCGAAATCAATGAAGCACTCACCCTAATCACCAAGATCCTCTAGTCTTTTCACGACGAGTTGTCGAATACCTCTGGGTAGTGAATTCGTACACTCATATTACACTCGTACCCGAGTTATGAATATTTTGAAGTTGTTTCTCAAGCTCTAAAGGCCTCATCTCTAGCCATCATGCATCATTAGATTCTTGAAGATGGATACTATACATGTATATATTTTTTGATTTTGAGATGTAGATCCATTGTGTATTATTCGCGGCTACACTTTATATAGTTATATGACATGGATCTGTAGTGTATTTTGTTGGCATCCATGGTTTTATTTCATCTCGAGCATGGGTATGCCCACCTCGGTGAGACAATTATTATTTTGCAGATGGCACCTCCTAACCTCTGGTCATTGGGATCACTTGATTTGTACGTTCGTGAATATTGGTAATGTATTTCGTCCATAAGATGCTCTTCTGACCTCACACATTAGGGGGCATCTGTTATAACCCTAATTTGCACCAAACATGCATACATGGCATCAGGCCATCTCATTTTCCATTTTTTCCAATCCACTACTGAACATCTCTTCTAAAAAACATCATTTTGAAGGCATACACGCCCTACACCACTCATGCCTGTGTGTATACACTGGCTAACCCATTACAACCCGCGTATACTTACCAAAGCATGAAAAATAGAAAGTTGCAGACGGAATAAATTTTTTTGGGTAGGTTTCCTAAAATCATTTGACCACCTACAGTTGGTCATTCAATCAAATACCTAGCCCTTTTCATCCTATAAACAAAGGGGTAGGGATCCCATTTGGAGGAGGAAAATAATAGTAAAGAAACTCTACCCATTTTGTATTCCCCTTGCCCCAACCTTTTGCAACCATTTTGTGAAGAGAAGCATATGTGAAGGTCATTGGAGCATATTTGAAGAGGATCCCAAGACTAGATTCGAGGAGCAGTGGCCAATCTCACTATTGTAAGTTACTCTTGTGAGGTTAATAAAAAGAATTACTTTTCCTGTCCCGCCATATGAGGTTTTCAATGTTCAATATTGATTATATTTTGTTGGAATCTCTAACCCATTAGTCCATCTATAAGATGCATGTTTGGATTTATTTATTTGTCTATTTGTGAATTCATGCCAGCTTTGGGAGGAAACTTGCATTCAAGGAGAAACTGAACGTTAAAGGATCGACATCAAATGCGGAATTCAAGGTAGAGTAACTTGATCTTTTTACCCTTACATTTACATATGAATAATGGGGTTTATGATGGGACGATGGTAAGAAGTAGGAGACTTTAGACGATCATTTATGAATGCATTACAGAACCCTTAATGCTAGTTCATAGGGGGATTTACCACCCACAACAGAGACTGCTACAAATTGAGAAGTCCTTCTGGACCAAAGACGAACTATTTTCATCAGATCCATGTGATTAGACTTGGAGAAGAACTACTTCCTATCATGTTTCATGAATGATGTAGTAATGAGTAAGAGAAATTAATTATGTTGTCAAGTTATATGGTGCAATGTCTTGATGTTCTTTTCTTTAATGATGAAGATAAATCGTTGTGTTATTATGTAATGAATGGTTATGATAGATGAATTATTTTTCTTGCCATTATCTTGTTACATATGTGTTTTTATTTCTGATAGTTAGTTTCTCAGACAATGATTGGATGCTCACATGGTTAATGTATTAGTACTAGGCCTGTGGTATAGAGTAATTGTCTACATGTTGAGCCACAGGTTATCCCAAGCTTAACCTCTTCCCGAGTAGTTAAAAATTAATCCTATTAATTGTCAAGTTGGTTTATGATGGCTTGCATATCTCATATCATCCCCACCCAACAAAGAATACATAAGAGAATAGTCCTAACTGAAGGAAGAGACTTCACAAAGAAACACAAATCCCATCAATAACTTGGTCAAATCGCAAGATCTGGTGAACCATTCCATTTAAAACGTTGCAGAGTCTAATTGGGCCTCGGTTGCAGTTTTGGTTCCTATTGTTGAGTCAAGGGATTTAGGTCCCATCAACAAGTTGTTGTGTCTTCTGGGCTATATCTATGTTCCATCAAGTGAGAAATTGAATATGATCTAGGAATCCCACTACAGTCGGGTGGCAGGACACTTCAGCGTAAAAAAGACAGTGGCGATGCTACAAAAACATTTCTACTGGACGAAAATTTGACAGGAGATCAGCAAGTATATCAGGGCTTACACTGCCTGCACTATTGCCAAATCAAGCACTAAGAAATAGGGCATGTACACCCCTCTTCCTACTCCTGACAAGACATGGGAATCCATCTCAATGGACTACATGTCGGGCCTCCCATCCACCAAGCAGGGAAATGACTGTGTTTTTGTGGTTGTTGATCACTTTTCTAAGATGGTGATTTTGGTTTCCTACAAGAAGAACATCACATCAGAGGCCACTGCCAAGCTCTTTGTTTAACGGGTCTGGGTACATTTTGGAATCCCACAAACCATTGTCTCAGATTGGGACAATCATTTTCTCAGCACATTCTAGTCGAGCCTATGGTCATTGTTGGATACCAAGCTCACCAAATCCACGGCCTTCCACCCCGAGATAGATGGCCAAACAGAGGTCATAAATCTAATGATTTTGCATATCCTTCGCATGTATAATTCAAAGAACCCTCTCACATGGGATGAGATACTTCCCTATGTCGAACATAGCTACAACCGAGCCCTGCATAGCTCAACCGACCACATCCCCTTTTAGGTGGGGTTGGGATTCCAACCATTGGGTCCCATATATGTTGCACTTCTCCTTGCAGTCACCTCAACCGACTTATCTCCTACTCCAATTGAATCTGACAAAGCCACCCAGTTCATTGAGCGAATACAGCACATCCACCAACAAGTTCAGTATATCCTATAGAAGTCCAATGACAAGTACAAGCAGTGCCCTGATCAACATCGGGTGCCACATAAATTTTAGGTGGGGTGAAAAAGTTTGGTTGTACTTGAAGAAATAACTCCTTACAAGACCCCATTGGAATCTTCTCCCACTCCATTATGGGCCATACACCATCACCAAGGTCATGGGGGATAATTATTTTGAGCTCAACATTCCTCCTTTCCTTAGCTTGCACCCAATGTTCAACATGGACCTCCTTCGCCCTTATTTCCCACCATTATTGGACACCTCAGACATAGCAGAACAACTGACACCAAAAGAGATCAACCCTGACTGCATACAATAGGAATATAGTGATCATATTTTGGACACAGAAATCAAGGGCACTCAACAGCAAAGGATACAACTTTATCGACTCGTCAAAGCAGGGTAGCTCCTGCACTAAGGCAAATGGCTCACCCGGGGCCAAATTCAACAGAAATTTCCCCATATGATGGGGGAACTCAAAGAAATGGAAACCATTTCTTTCTAAATAATGAGGATTGATCTATTTGGATATCGGAAGCCACCCACCTTTTCCAATTGTCTCAAAACAGTTTTCTGCCAATTTTGGCAATTTACTATTTTTAGCAGTTTTAACTTCTAGGGCCATTTTGAGGGCCTAAATGAAGGTTTTTCAGGATCAATCTTCTCAATGGTATCTAAAGGCATGATTGAGCCCCAAAAATGAATCTCCTCGATGGTACCTTTCCAACGCGCTATCATATGCCTAAAACAAAGATCGTATGCACAAGTTACGACCCTAGGAATTTGATGTACTAACTTACCCAAACGAGGCCCACATGACTTTTGGTGCTTCATCTCCTAGGGTAAGGTTTTTGGATGTCTATGATTTTTGGCATTCTTTTTTATTGTTAAAAAGTCCTTCAGAGCCTCATTTTAATCATCTTCTTGCGAATGAGTGTAGTTGTCACATCTCTTCTCAGAGATAAGCCGCCACCATTCCAGCCAACTTGTTTTTGCTGCATTTTACAGTTTCATCTTATTTACTTATTGAATAGAAAACCACTTTTATTGTATCTATGTTAATTTTTTTTAAGAACATGTTAATAATCTATATTCATTTCGTTCTGCTCATAAAATACAGATCACTTCGGCCTTCAGGTGAATTTACATGTTCTCAACCCATTCTCGCCGAAGTAGTTAGCACCGAAGTTGACCACTATCTTCATCCAATGGTCATAAAGTACTATCCAGATTTGATGGTCCTTCTTTAACCCAAAAAGTATTAACTCAATCCAACGACTATCGAGAATTTGGGTATTCAAGATCTCAGGCCTTTTTCCTTGCTTATCCTATCCTTCTACTTTCCTTGATCCAACGGTCGGGATATTAGCCAAAGTGTTCCTTAGATCAGACGATTTGTGTCTACTTTTCTACACTTTGTGGCTTACTCTGTCCTTCCACTAAAACTTGATCCAACAGTCGAGATACTTCCCGAAGTGTTCCTCGGATCGAATGACTCATGTCCACTTAGAACTAAAATTATTTATGGTGAACATTATTTTATGTTGATCATTGATGATTACACAAGAATGACCTAGGTATACTTTCTAAAAGAAAAATCAGAATCCTTTGATAATTTAAAAACATACAAATCCCTTGTAGAGAATGAAACCAACCTCAAAATTAAAGTTTGAGATCAGACAATGGAGTAAAATTCACCTATAAAGAGTTCATTCAATTCTGTGAAAATCATGGCATCAAAAGACAATTTTCATCTTTTAGGACTCCTTAACATAATGGAGTGGTGGAAAGAAAAAACACAACATTTCAAGAAGCTGCAAAAACCATGTTAAATGAACCCAAGCTTACAGAAAATTTATAGAGAGATACAATCTACACAACAATCCACATATGTAATCAAGCTCAATTGATTCCCAACCATGACAAAACTCCTTATGAACTATGCTTTGGCAGGCTAGCATCTGTAAAACACTTTAGGATTTTTGGAAGTAAATGTTACACTAATAATGATGAGGATAATCTTGGGAATTTTTACCCAATATCAGAAGAAGGCATATTTATAGGATATTCACCTAACAAAAAGGATTATAGATGTTATAGCCTAAGACTACATAAAATGGTGGAAAGTGCCAATGTAAAGATAGATGATCTAAAATTGAGACAAGTCATACCCCAGAACATATCAACATATGATGATAAAAGTGATGGAGAATATCAAAATGAATAAGTTGATGAAGAACCCCACATTGAAGATGAATATGATGAAGAAACAACCTTTCCAAAAGCCCCATCAAAAAGGGTTCAAAAGAATCATCATGAAAATCATATTATTGGAGATAAAAATGCAGAAGTGGAAACAAGAAGGAAACTCACATTTGACCCAGAAAAAGAAATGTTATCCCTGATATTACCTAATTCATTTAAAGAAGAAAACAAAAGTAAAGATTGGATAAAATCTATGGATGGAGAAATAGATCAAATAGAGAAGAACCAGACTTGGGAACTAGTTCCAAGATCCAAGGACAAGAATGTGGTAGGAACCAAGTTGATCTTCAAGAAAAAACTAAATGAAAATGGGGATATTATAAAGACAAAGACATATTAGCTTGCAAAGGATATTGCCAGGTGAAAGGAACTGATTTTAAATAGACTTGTTCTCTAGTAGAAAGACTTGAAGCCATCAGAATGTTCCTAGCATTTGCATGCTTCAGAAATTTCAAAATCTATCAGATGGATGTTAAGCAAGCATTCCTTAATGGAAAACTAGAAGAATAATTCTATGTTTAGAAACTAGAAGGATTCATGTTAATTGAAAATCATGACTATGTTTGCAAACTAAAAAAGGCCCTATATGGTCTTAAACAAGCCCCCAAAGCATGGTTCCCAAGGCTTGATGAGTACCTACAAAAACAAGGATATAAGAGAGGGACTACTAACAATACCTGATACATCAAAATTGAGGATCAAAAAATGAATATTGTGGTGGTATATGTAGATGACATCATATTTGGAAGTAATCTTACTATACTAAGCAAGAAGTTTGCAACCAAAATGCAAGAAGAATTTGAAATGTCTAGGCTAGGAGAACTGCACTTCTTCTTAGGTTTACAAGTAACTCAAACAAAAAAAGTAATATTCATTTCCCAAGCCAAATATATCAAGGAAATGCTAAAGAAATTCCAAATGGAAGAGAATAAACCTATGAGTACTCCCATGGTCACTGGATGTAAACTAAGTCTAGAAGATGACTCACCAAAAGTGGACCAAACGATGTACAAATCAATGGTTGGAAGTATGCTCTATTCAACAGCAACAAGAACTGACATCATGTAGGTTGTAGGA
>JZKD02S0516311.1:14663-25544 GCA_000966675.3 Picea glauca
AGGGACTCAAAACGGCCCTGGAAGTTTGGAACCCAAAAAACTGTCGAAAAACTACCAAGGTGAAAAACTATTTTTTGAGCCAGTGCAATAGGTGGGTGGCCACCGATATCCACCTCGATCAATCCTCCCTCATTAGTAAGTAATGGTATCCATTTCATTGATTCCCCCCATTAGATGAGGAAATTTCTGTTGAATTTGGCCCCGAGTGAACCACTTTCCTTGGTGCAGGAGCTGCCCTGGTTTGGCATCTCGATAAAGATGGATCCTTTGTTGTCGAGTTCCCTTGATCTGTGTTTCCACAATATGATCACTGGATTTCTGTTGCATGCAGTCAGGGTTGAGTTTTTTTTGTGTCAATTTCTTTGCTATCTCTGAGGTGTCCAATAATGGTGGGAAATATGGCCGAATGAGAGCCATGTTGAAGACTGGATGCAGACCAAGGAAGGGGGGAATGTTGAGCTCAAAAGCATTGCCACCCATAGAATTGGTGATGGTGTACGGCCCATAAAGGAGTGGGAGAATATTCTAATGGGGCTATGTAAGGTGTTCTTTCTGCAAATGTACCCTAGGTGGATATCAGTGGCCACCCACCTATTCCACTGGCTCCAAAAAATAGTTTTCCACCTTGGCAGTTATTCGGGTTGCAAACTTCTGGAGATGTATTAAGGCCCTAAATGACATTTTTGGGGGATTTGGGGCATAGGTGAATGATATAGGCACTTTCTTAGGCCAATAAAAAAATGTTATTCTCACTTAGACCTTTCCAATGGGCTATCATGTGCCTAAAACGAAGATCGTATGCAAAAGTTACGACCCCAGATGTACTAACTTACCCAAACGGGGCCCACATGACTTTTGGTGCTTCATCTCCTAGGGTTAGGGTTTTGGATGTCTAGGGTTTTTTACATTCTTGTTTATTGTAAAAGGACTTCAGAGCCTCATTATAACCATCTTCTTGCGAATGAGCACAACTGCCACATCTCTTCTTAGAGATAAGTTGCCACCATTCCAACAATCTTGTTTTCTGCTACATTTTACAGTTTCAGCTTATTTTCTTCTTGAATAGAAAACCAGTTTTACTATATCTCTGTTATTTTTTGTTAAGAATATTTTAATAATCTATATTCATTTTGTTCTGCTCATAAAATCTGGATTAGTGTCATCTGAATGGTCTGCTCCTTGTCGTCTTAATTCATGTCCCCAAAGAGGTCAGGGTACAAAGAATAGGGTCTCGAGCTTGTTTCTATTGAGGAAAAAATCTCTCACACGCCCAAGCAACCTCTCATGGAAGGAGAAAATAAAGATGACGGAACATGATATCCTTTCGAAATGTTTCTTGAGGAAGCCCTCATGCAACAGAGGAATGAGATGATGGATAATTTCGTGCAAATATTTCAGTGGCTACCAACATGCGATGCATCTTCCTCAAGCAGAGGTGTCGCCCTCTTCAAGGTACAAATCAACTTCGATATTCCTATATTTGAAGGTCAGATAGACAAAGATGTTTTAGACAAGTGGTTGAATATACTAGAAGGGTATTTTTTTGTCCATAACTTTTTGAATAGAGAAAATATTACTTTTGCGCTCCTCAAAGTCATTCCCCATGTAAAATATTGGTGGGAAACTTTCTGTGAGAAAAATGAAACAGAGGAACCATCATTATTTACAGTCACGGACACCTGGGAATCCTTCAAGTATGTTATTAAGGAGAAATACTACCCTGTCAGAAGTTATGACGACTTGTATACCAAATGGACCACACTGTGGAAATAAAGAGACCAAGCAGTGCCAGCATTCAAAAATATCTTCTATACCTTGTGCACCAATCTGGGTATCAAATATTCTGAGAAACATCTGGTGCTCAAGTATCGTGGTTCTCTGCATAGATACATCTGGACCAAAATGGAATTTCTTGACATCTCTTTCTTGGGCACGACCTACCAATATGATGTCAAAATTGAGCAGAAGCTCAAACAAAAGACACGACAAATTGGGAATGGGAACCCCGTAAAACAAAATCCAGGAAAGGGTGGCCCCAACCCACAGAACAAAGGATAGAGAAAATATGGACAATATCAGGACAACCAATCCAAGATGTAAGCAAAGAAAGACATTGGAAAGACAAAGAAAGATACCGGGAAGTGGTACGACTTCCATAAGAGACCTTGGCATAACATTGTTGATTGCCACTCAAAAAAGTCGCTGGTGGTCGAAGTGAAAGCCTCTAAATCAAATGTGGATTCTGACTTTGAGTCAGAACCAGAAAGGAGAAGATGGATCATTGAAACGGAACCCAATGCCACCGTTACTACCACCAATCTCCAACATGGTGAACCAAATGATCCAGAAGAAGGAGAGCGCCTCTTCCATTCATAGATGTGGGTAAAAGGAACCCCGTTGCACTTCATCGTTGATAGACGTAGCCAGAAGAACCTCATCTCAGCAGAGTTTTTGAAGCGGTTGGCCCTGCCGACAATGCCACACCCACAACCCTACACCAATGGATGGCTTTGGCAAGGAAGCGATCTCCACGTCAACTAATAGTGTCGACCATCGTATGGCATCAAGCCCTTCAAAGATGAGGTATTGTATGATGTTTCTCCTCTCTAAGTTTGTAATGTTATTTTGGGACAACCTTATTTATGGAAACGTCATGTTGTATATGAGTCTAGGCCTCATAGTGTTATTATTAATTTGAACATGAAATTATATAGGATACCTGAGGCAGTCCCTCCTAGTGTTATTTCCTTGATCTCCATTGAGTAATGCAGGAATTTCATCTCTCAGAATAGGAAATTTGTCTTCTTCATGATTCGCTCTCAGAGTGAGAGAAAGATTGCAACCACATCCAAGGCCTTTGTGATCGATCTCTCCATACAACAAAATCAAGTGGATAAGGTCATGGAAGAATACTCAAATATCTTCTCCTCTCCTACAAGGGTACCTTTGCATTTCCAGGTCAAGCATCCCATCGATCTGACCTCAGGCGCACCGCTACCCAATGGGCCAATCTACTACCGCTCTCTGTTAGAAAATGAGGAGATCAAGAGGCATATCCAAGAACTGCATCACAAGGGGCACATCCATCCTATCGCATCTCCTTGTGGGAGCCCAATCATGCTGGTGTAGAAGAAATATGGGACCTGGCAACTCTGCATTGATTATCAAGCCCTGAATAAAATCACAGTCCAAAACCGGTACCTGATTTCTCGAATGGACGACCTCCTTGATCAGCTCATAGAGGCCAAATAATTTAGTAATATTGATTTGAAGTTTGGCTGCCACTAGTTCCCAATAGAACAAACAGATGTATGGAAGACTACATTCAAGTCAAAAGGAGGTCTTTTTGAATGGTTGGTCATACCCTTTGGTTTGAAAAATGCTCCAGAAAATTTTATGAGGATGATGGACAATATCGTACGACCTTTCACCAATACTTTTGTAGTGGTCTATATGGATGAAATCCTCATATACAATAAGACTTGGGAGAAACATTTGTAGCATATTTAGCAGGTTCTGCACACCCTGCGACAACACCAACTATATGTAAACTTGGAATAATGCTCCTTTGGCATGGACATGGTCCATTACTTAGGCTACATCGTTGATCAGCATGGTGTGCATGTGGATCCAACCAAGATCTAGGTCATCCATGACTAGCTAGCCCCAACCACACTCACTAAACTTCAGATCTTCTTAGACATCGCCAATTTCTATCACAGGTTCATGCTGGGATTCTCTCATATCATATGGGCCCTCAGCCAAGTAACCACGGGTGGCGGTAAGGAAAAATTTGTGTGGGGCATGTCCCAATAACAAGCCTTCTATGAATTGATGAATAATTTGTGCTCATCCCTGATACTTTCATTATCAAACCTACAACATCCCTTTGAGATCAAGATAGATTCTTAAGACTATGTTGTGGGCGTTGTTCTCACTCAACACGGGCACCTCGTGGCATATCATAGTGAGACACTATCAGATGTTGTTCGTAAGTACCCTACTTACGACAAAGAAATGTTCTCCATTGTGTAAGCCTACCGCCAGTGGAGACATTACATTCTTGGGAAGGAGACAGTCATCAACGCTGATCACAAGCCACTATAGTTCATGCAAACCCAAGTAAAATTGCAGAATGACTGCCATCAAAAGTGGTCAACATAGTTACAACAGTTCCACCTCAACATCAAGTATAAAACAGGAAGTGCCAATTGAGTTGGTGACTGCCTCAACTGACCTCCAATCATGACACTCACCACAGTGCTAGACTCTTTCGGTCACGAGACCTCTGGATGCCCCCACCTCTATGAGATAGAACCTGACTTCTCCACCACCTACCAAATGTTGGGTGCCAACTCACTGGTCACTAATTTCTATCATCGGGAAAAGATGTTGTGCCATTTGGTCCATCTGTACAATCCATCAAGAGATCACGTGAATATAATTTGTGAATCTCACTACAATGGGGTGGCAGAACACTTTGGCATCAAAAATACAGTGGAAGTGTTGCAGAAACATTTCTACTGGCCGAAACTTCGACAGGATGTTGGGAAGTATATCAGGTCATGCATCGTCTACACTATTGCCAAAACAAACACTAAGAAACAAGGCATGTACACCCCTCTTCCTACTCCTAACAAGCCATGGGAATCCATCTCAATGGACTACATGTCAGGCCTCCCATCCACCAAGAGGGGAAATGAATGTGTTTTTGTGGTTGTTGATCGCTTTTCCAAGATGACGATTCTAGCTTCCTGCAAGAAGAACATCACAACAGAAGCCACTTCCAAGGTATTATTTGAACGAGTATGGGTACATTTTGGGATCCCACAAACCATTATCTCAGACTGTGACAATTGGTTCCTTAGCTCATTCTTCTCAATCCTTTGGTCACTACTGGATACCAAGCTCACCAAATCCATTATCTTCCACCCCTAGATAGATGGCCAATCTGAGGTCGTAAGTTGGATGGTCATACATATCCCATGCATGTACAATTAAAAACATCCCCACACATGGTATGAGAATCTTCCCTATGTCCAACATAGCTACAACTAAGACTTGCATAGCTCAAGTGGCCACAACCCCTTTCAGGTGGGGTTGATATTCCAACCATTAGGCCCCATGGATGTTGCACTACCCATGGTGACCACCTTGGACGACTCATCCCCTGCTCCACCAGAAGCTGACAAAGCCACCCAATTCATTGAGAAGATCCAACACATCCACCAATAGGTTTAGGATATTCTACATAAGTCTAATTCCAAGTACAAACAATGCCATGATCAACATCAGGTGCCACATAAGTTTAGGTGGGTGACAAAGTTTGGTTTCATTTGCAGAAAGAATTCCTTACAGGTCCCCATCGAAAGATTTTCACACTCCCTTATGCGTCATACACCATCACCAAGAATGTGGGTGACAATTATTTTTAGCTCAACATTCCCCCCTTCCTTGGTCTGCATCTAGTCTTCAATGTGGCTCTCCTTCAATCATATTTCCAACCATTATTGGACACCTCATAGATAATAGAGCAATTGACACCAATAGAGCTCAACCTTGGATACATGAAACAAGCATCTAATGATAAGATTGTGGACACATAGATAAAGGGAAATTGACATCAAAGGATCCATTTTTATTGAGTCGTCAAAGCAGGGCAACTCTTACACTAAGGAAAGTGGCTCACCTGGAGCCAAATTCAGCGGAAATTTCCTCATTTGATGGGGGGACTCAACGCAATTGATACCATTGCTTCCTAAGGAGGGAGTATTGATCCAGGTGGATATCAGTGGCCACCCACCTATTCCACTGGCTCCAAAAAGTAGTTTTCCACCTTGGCAGTTTTTCGACTTCCAAACTTCTGGGGCCGTTTTGATGCCCTAAATGATGGTTTTTTGGGATTTGGGGCCCAGGTGACTGCCAAAGGCACTTAATTGGGCCAGTAAAAAATTGTTCTTCTCAGTTACACCTTTCCAAAGGGATATCGTGCACATAAAATGAAGATCGTATGCAAAAGTTATGACCTCGGGAAGTTGATGTACTAGCTTACCCAAACGGGGCCCACATGACTTTTGGCGCTTCATCTCCTAGGGTTAGGTTTTTGGATGTATAGGGTTTTTGAAATCCCTGTTTATTGTAAAGGGTCTTTAAATCCTTATTGTAACCATATTCTTGAGAATGAGTGCAGTCGTCACATGTCTTCTTAGAGATGAGCCGCTAACATTCCAACAAGCTTGTTTTCTGCTGCATTTTACAGTTTCAACTTATTTCCTTCTTGAATAGAAAACCAGTTTTATTGTATCTCTGTTATTTTGTGTTAAGCATATTTTAATAATCTGTATTCATTTCCATTTTATCATAAACTATGGATCAAAATGAAACCAAACTTTTTCACCCACTTGAAACTTATGTGGCACCCGATGTTGATCATGGTACTACTTGTACTTGGCATTAGACTTTTGTAGAATATCATGAACCTGTTGACGGATGTGCTGGATCCACTTAATGAACCAGGTTGCTTTATTAGCTTCTGGTGGAGTAAGGGACGATTTGACCGAGGTGGTCACCAGGGGTAGTGAAACATCCATGGGGCCCAATGGCTGGAATCCCAACCCCACCTGAAAGGGGCTATGGCCAGTTGAGCTATGTAGGGATTGACTATAGCTATGCTAGACATAGGGAAGACTCTCATCCCATGTGGAGGGTTGTTTTTAATTGTACATTCAAAAGATATGTATGACCATCCTATTGGAAAACTTAGTTTTCCCATCTATCTGGGGGTGGAAGGTAGTGGATTTGGTGAGCTTGGTATCCAACAGTGACCAGAGGATCGACCAAAATGAGTTGAGGACCAACTGTCATGGTCTGAGATAATGGTTTGTGGGATCCCAAAATGTACCCATACTCATTCAAGGAAGATCTTGGCAGTGGATTTTGCTGTGATGTTCTTCCTATAGGCAGCTAGAATCACCATCTTGGAAAAGTGATCAACAACCACAAAAACACAGTCATTTCCCCTCTTGGTGGACGAGAGGCCCGACATGTAGTCCATTGAGATGGATTCCCACGACCTTTTAGGAGTAGGAAAAGGGGTGTACATGCCCTGTTTCTTAGTGGTGAGTTTGGAAATAATGCAGGTGGTGCATGACCTGATATACTTGTCGACATCCTGTCGAAGTTTTGGCCAGTAGAAATGTTCCTCCAACACTGCCACTATCATTTTGATGCCAAAGTGTCTTGCCACCCGACTGTAGTGAGCTTCCCAAATCAGATTCACATGCTCGCTTGACGGAACACAGAGATGTCCCAATTGACACAATATCCCATCCTGAATATGGAAATTAGCGACCACTCAGTTGGCAACCAAAATTTGGTAGGTGGTGGAGAAGTTAGGGTCTATCTTGTAGAGGTGGGGCCATCTAGAGGTCTCATGGTCGCAAGAGCCTAGCACCATGGTGAGTGCCGCGACTGGAGGTCAGTTGAGGCAGATACCAATTCGGTTGGTACTTCTTGTTTTATACTTGATGTTGAGGTGAAACTATTGTAAGTATGTTGACCACTTTTGATGGAAGTCATTCTGCAATTTTCCTTGGGTCTACATGAAATGTAGTGGCTTGTGATTAGTGTGGATCACTGTCTCCTTCCCAAGAATGTAATGTCTCCACTGGTGACAAGCTTGCACAATGGACTACATTTATTTGTCATAAGTAGGGTACTTATAGACAAAATGTGATAGTGTCTCACTATTATATGCCACGGGGTGGTCGTGTTGAGTGAGAATGACACCCACAACTGATCCACAATTGGATCCAAGAGCCAGATGGAGCTTAGAAAGAAATAAAAATCAAATTGCTCAGAATCTCTTCAAAATGAACGTGTGTTTAGGCCTTGACTTTATGAACCCAACACAAATTTAAAGGGCTCAAACAAATGTCGTATCCCCCAGATATCACCATATGTTTGTTTTTCCAAACAAGCAAACAAATTATGACTGTACAGTCTGTACAATGCCACATGGAATCAGACTGTACAGGCCGTACGACCATACAAATAACATGACAGGGTACATGGATATTGATGTGGACAAGTACAGGTGGACCAATCATGGAGTGACATGTGTCACTACTGTAAGGGTGACATGTGGCACGTCCGTGCGACTAACATGGAAAGTCTGTACAATCCATACGACACTTGGCGTTGAAAGGTGTTGATAGGTGGACCAGTGATCGCTTGATGCATGGCATCGGTTTGGGTGAGTGGTGAGGTGCCACATGGCCTAGACATGGGATGTTGCATGGCACCCATTCGTTGGTTAATGTTGTTTCAAACTTTTGGTAGTTTATTGGGTTCGAACTATGGACTTCCATGGGCGCCAAGATTTCGCGTAGGCCGGGATACCAACCTGCATACAGGTGGTTCTTAACACCATAGGGGAACCACTCATATTTATGTTTGAATGTGTGTTAAACGGGCATAAGAAAGGGCTAGGGTCTATCCCCAGCCCCCGTTCATGACACTTGGCATATAACTATATCATATATTGTTTGTGTGCAGATGTGTTTCAGCATTAGCCCGTGGTTCTTGCAACAACTCCGATATAATTCCATAAGACCCGGTGGGTAATGCTTGGTGCTTAGCGTAGATGGTAAGGGGTTATCCATGGTCAATTGGGATATACTTCTGAATAGGAGCATAACTACAAGTCAAAGATCAAGGGCTATACCCATCTGTAAGCACGTGGAGCTCCAAAGCATTGGGTATATGGCAGTGAATGCGACCAGGGAGGCGTTGGATAAGGGACTAAGGACCATCGTGTTAGCCCAGGGCCACATGGAGGCACCCATGTTACCAGGATCATGGAGAAAGGGGGTTTCACCCTGATATTTATCCATTGTGGGTTTTTCAACCTTATGTTAAAGATTTTTATGGATTATTAGCCGGTTTTTAGAGATTTGATCCATTTTTTGAGGATCTTCGGCCCTTTTTTAGGCCAGATCTTGGGGATAAGTTGGGATATGGTTACCAAATTCAAGACTATATAAAATAGAGGCTCTTGAATCCATGGGAGGAGGTTCAGAGCAGGTTTATGCTACAAAAATCGTGAGCCAAAGCCATTGTCATGCAGGGAAGCTATTGAGGAGCGCACCTTTGCGGGGCATTTCTGGGAGCTTCATTCATCCGATTTGGGTGTCTTCAGTTTTGATGGGTTCTTGAGATCTGGTAGAACATGAAAAATGCATTTTTGTAATACATTGGAACTTTCATGATGTACATTTAAAGATTAGAACATAAATAAGAAATCCCACTGATACATAGGCTCGAAGACGTAGGTGAGATTACCGAACTCCGTTATCACTTTGGTGTTCTATGGTTTGTTGTTATTCATGATTATGCTTAGATATGTAGATGTTCATATGGATTCTATGTTTGTTTGAATTCTTCCTCTTTCATTCATTTCCTAAATGTTTAATTAAACACATTCTTAATAACTCAACCATTGTCGTTTAAAAGATCTTTTTGGATCAAGTGGTATAAGAGCTAGTTGATGGTTGGAATTTGAGTTTGCATGTTTACCAGGGAAAAGCACATCTCAGTTGATAAAATGGAATCTAGAGAGGGACTTTCTCAAGATGAGAAGGATATGCGAAAAGATCTCTTTGACATGGCCGAGATGGGGAAAGTTTTGTATGAAGACTACTTGGAACGAAAGAGATCAATTCAAGAAAAAGATTCAAAGAAAAACAAAGGCAAAGAAGAATTGAAGGAATTTCCTTCTACATCTGTTTCAGAAAAAAATTATGAGGTATGCAACGAAGGTCACTCATCAATTTCTCATTGTTCCCATCAAGATGGTTTTTGGTGAATTTAAGAAACATACAAGAGGTATAAGTTTGAGATTGCTAACCAAGATGGGATATGAAGGAAAGGGCCTTGGAAGAAAGGGCCAAGGTATCATTAATCCCAATGAGGTTGTGGAAATACCTCGTCATTTAGGATTGGGATATGGTGAAGAGGAGATTGGAGCATTCTCCAAGATGGGCTCCAAAACATCAGAAGCAAGTGATGCTTCATATGACCAGCATAATTCATTGCAGGATCGATTCATGAAAGGTGATGGAATATCACTCCTTGATTGTGATAGTGAATGAAAGTGATCTCCAAAAAAACTTGAAGTTCAGCAAGAAAGGTATAATGGTCATGTTTTTACCAATTCACTTTTTTATTATAAAAAACATAATCATGAAATCCTAAACTTGTTGAATATGTATCCATGTACTTTATGTCATTCACCCAATCATTGTGTTGCCAAGTGTTGGAAGAGAAAATCTTTGTACATGACTCTTATGTCAACCAGGAAGGAGACACGACATAAATACTCAAATCCACATTGGAAGAAAGAGAAGGGAAAACAAGTTTGGATGCCAAAAACTCACTGCACTTATTGCAGTAGGGGTGGACATCGAAAGGCTAAATGTTGGAAGCTCACTTTGGAGCTTCATCCAAAGAAGGAAAAAAGGATTGCGCATGTACTCATGAAGGAAGAAGCATTACTAGTGAAGCAAGAGGAACATGATGAAGGAAGAAATCAACCACTTGGTTTTTCTAGAAGTGGATGCCACATCTTCATTGTACTTTGCTTCCATTAATGTAATCACACATGTTGAAATGATGATCTATTATAAAATCATTTTTTTACAACATAGTGTTATGTTTTTGTCCTTATGAGTATGTAACCAGTAAGGTTTATTTTGTAACCTTTTGGAGGACCAAATGGTCTTTAGTGGGGAGGTGTGATCTAGAATTGGATCCAAAAGCTAGATGTGGCTAAGAAAGGACTACAAATCAAAGTGCTTAGAATCTCTTCAAAATAGACGTGTG
>JZKD02S0516311.1:67005-80341 GCA_000966675.3 Picea glauca
TTAGGAATTCAGGCCATTGACCCCTCTGAAGGCAATAGATAGGTTTACATCATTAACGGTCATAAGGATGACGAAAATAATGTGTAACAACAGCAGGGCCAAAATCCTTCATGACCGGCGGAAATCCTGATCCTCCACTGTATGAGAAGATAAAAGACACACTAGGGCTATCTATAATCATTTGAAAACCAACATGCACTAGAAAAAAGTACCTATGATATAAAACAAGCAATCACTAGCTAGTTGGAAGAACAGTTACAACAACCAACACTAGAGAAACTTACCGGTGCAAGTGCAAATCGAATATGGAAGCACCCGCTGGGTATACTCTGCAAAGCGTGGCCCAATTTCTATCCTAGGTACCATGGTATACCCCTGCAGTCATGTCTGTAAGTCACTAGAATGATAGGTAACTAGGTTGCTAGCATGAAAACAGTCACCAGGCGGGTACAATCGATAGTCTGGTGGACCGCAATGAGCAGGGTATCAAGCCCGAAACATATCAAGGGTATCGAAAGAAAGTGTTATAAAATATGAATGAGGACCTCGAATGGACTCGAGACCCACGAAGCTCCGTGGAAAATGCGATCAACGAAATCCCAAGATAAGCCTTCTATGTGTGTTCCCCACCACGCTTGGTCCAGCTTTGGAGGGGTTATCTCCGCTACCTTTCCGCACATGACCTCATGTTTAGCCCCTGTGTTAGAGGGGGGTCCTAGATAAATTTCATGATACTGGAATTTTATCACTCCCTAGCACAATCTCTTATGTTTGTTTTTTTGGATCCTTGAAGAGTTTCTTCTCCAATCCTAAATCAAGGCTCTAGCCTAGACTAGTTGATGGACCCTACAAACATAAAGTCTAGTTGATTTTAATTAATCGTTAATTTTAGTGGCTATCTTATGTCAAAGGGAACGAAAGTGAAACCAATGATGTTTTTCAGAGATGAAAGAGAAGAGCATATAATGAAAATTGAAAATAAATTACTTCTTCTTAGTAAATTCATATGTGCACATTTAAACTCTTTAACCAACTTTTAAAACTATATTTTTGCTAAGATCTTTGAACAGAAAACTCAAACAAGATTTCACTCGACTACGAGCTACTTATTATCCTAAGTCAACAGCCAAGAACTTACGAAAGCAGTCTTTTTATTGATGATTAATGAAAACAACCAACTACTTTACCAAACGAAGAAATAATTTATTTTATTTTATTGTTTAATGCTTCAAAAGTGAAAAAGGGAAAAATGATGACAAGTAAATGTTGATACTTAGAACACATCACCAAAAGTCTTCATCCTCCCTTGAAATCCGACCTTCTTTACTTCTGATTTCTTATGAAATTCGACTTGTGTATCAAATGAATGTATAATGATATTTATTTATACCATTTATGTCACTTCCTTTTAACATTAGGGTCGACCTAACACTTTCTTATTTTGTAATTATTTTCTTTAATTATATTCAGGGCCTACATGTACTTCCTTCTTCAATTCACTTTGTCATATTCAAAAATTCATTTCTCCTCAACCATGAGGATCCACGTGACGT
Organism: Picea glauca; assembly: GCA_000966675.3. Taxonomy (NCBI): domain Eukaryota; kingdom Viridiplantae; phylum Streptophyta; class Pinopsida; order Pinales; family Pinaceae; genus Picea; species Picea glauca. The sequence continues at coordinate 68,559 of JZKD02S0516311.1, forward strand.
GCCACATACCACCGAAAATAATATGATGTATACTATCCATCCATGGGTGTTGTATCTACATGTGCATTCTCCTTCATGTCCAAATATACCTTCATCAATATTGCGATCCAAAACGCATGACTAGGGTTGACATCAATGACAACAACCAATCTTCCAACAATCTCCTCCTGTGTCATTGATGGCAACACTCATGCTCCCCCTGTCATCATGATCCCAATTTATCTTCCCCTTTGACATCAATGGAAAAGGGTGGATATCTCCCCCTAACTTTAATGGCAAAAGGTAACTCTCTTATTTGGGGTTGCTCCCCCTAAACATATAGCACTCAATAACACTTCATTTTTATGGTCTCTTTCTTCCTTGGATATTTTTCGTGGTTTTAGGACATATATGTTACTTGGTATTCTTGTTGCAGTTGCAACCAATCCTCCTTAGTTATTTTATCTGATTTTACATTTTTGGGAGTCAAACGTAAGAGTGTATCCTTGATCACACATTTTACTAACACTGAGTAGATTATGCTTCAAGTCTTCAACCATAAGACATTCTTTTCTTTTACATTTTTTCTTCCAAGCTCTACTACACATTCTCCAAGTATTTTGAAAGATGAGTCATCTCCAAATGCAACATTGCCACCCTTTCTCTTCAAGATGATGAATTTGTCTTGATCCCTGGTCATGTGTGAAGAACATCCACTGCCTATGTACCATTCATCTTCTTCTTTACATTCTTCAGCGATCAATGCTATTCGACAATCTTCATTTTTTGGAATCTCTTTCCTTCTCCATACTATGGTTAGCACAGGGACATCTTCATTCATATATCTACAATCTCGTGCTTTGTGACCAAGATAATTACATTTGTAGCATACAATAATTTTTACCATCAATGGGGAAAATGATTTATAACTTCTGTTGACAAATCCACGATTATTTCCATATCTTCTATTTACACCATTCATGTTTCTTGTGTATGTGTTTCTTTCATTGATTCTGCAATTAATTGCCTTCTGTCCAAAAAATGTGCAAGTATAACAATGACCAAGCAATAAATTTTGATACCTTGGAGTAAGTGGGATTATTTGTGATGTAGTCCATTTGGGTTCACGCTCTACTCTTTTGTAGTTTCCTTCATACTGATTAAAGATTCTTTGATTCCTGAAGGTAGGATGTCTTCTTGGATATTCATCTCTTTTGTAATCATTCCTTCTTTCTGGAATCTTGGTCCACTTCTCATCAAATGTCTGTGTAGCTCTTTCTTCAACCTTCTTGTTGGTATTTGCATCTTCTTTGTATGAAGTTTCACCCATGCATCCAAGATGTTTTAATTCTTTTGGCACTTGAGAGTTTCTTAAGCTCTTCCTCAATGAGACAACTTCTTGTTCAAGTTTCTCACAATCTTCTCTTTCTTCATCATTTGGTCATTCCTTAATTCTCATATTCTTCTTTCTTCTTCGAATAGAGTTTTCAAGGAAATGGTTTCTTCTCTTAGTTTCTCAAAGTCTTATAATTGTTTCTTCAAGCTTACAACTGTCTTTTCACAACTACCCAATTCACTTCTTAGTTTTCTTTGTGTGTCTTTAAGATTGCTATTTTCAATCTCAACATGCTTCAATTTTTTAAGATTCTCATCTTCTTGTTGAATAATTTTTGCTTCATGATTTTCTTCTTCTTCGTTGGAATTTTCTTCTTTAGTGTCATTTCTTTCAATCCTTGGATGAGGACATTCAAATTCAACATGATCTACTCCTTCAAAATTAAAGCAAAAGAATTGACCTCTATTTTCTTCTTTGAAATCTGAGATGTTGTAATTTGCTTCAACTTATTCTTCTTATTCTTCTACTTCTTCCCTTGCATAAAGGTCTTGTATCTTGTCCCAAAGATCTTTTGATGATGCACATGATCCCACCTTGGATTTCACTAAATGTGTCAATCCATCCAGGATGGTATCTATTTCTAATTTGTTGTTCCTTTTTGCTTCCTTCTGAGCTGCAGTCGTTGGTTTCTTCAAAGCATTGTATCCTGAAGAAACTTAGAACCAAACATCTTCCCCAAGAGATTTCAAGTAAGTTTCCATTCTATTCCTCCAGTGTTCAAAATTGCTTCCATCAAATGGTGGAATCTCATTTGGAATTTTTTCTTCCATTTCTTCTTAGGATCTTCCTTCCAGTGGTTAAACCATACTGAAGGTAACCCACTCTGATACCAATTGTTGATACTTAGAACAAATCACCAAAAGACTTCATCCTCCCTTGAAATCCGTCCTTCTTTACTTCTGATTTCCTTTGAAATTCGACTTGTGTATCAAATGAATGTATAATGATATTTATTTATACCATTTATGTAACTTCCTTTTAACATTAGGGTCGACCAAACACTTTCTTATTTTGTAATACTTTTCTTTAATTATATTTAGGGCCTACATGTACTTCCTTCTTCAATTCACTTTGTCATATTCAAAAATTCATTTCTCCTCAACCATGAGGATCCACGTGACGTGCCACATACCACTGAAAACAACATGATGTATACTATCCATCCATGGGTGTTGTATATGCATGTGAATTCTCCTTCATGTCCAAATACCTTCATCAATATTGTGGTCCAAAACCCATGACTAGGGTTGACATCAATGACAACAACCAATATTCCAATAGTAAAGACTGAGAAATTAATTATGGCCTAATCACAGATCGCAAGGAGTTACTAACAATACCACACAAGTTGATTGAAGCAGACTCTCAAACTTGTCTAAAAAACATATTAACAAAAAATATAGGAAAAATTTTGATGAAAAAGAAAGCTATGTTGTAATCAAACCTAAGTGACATATTTCTATGATAGAGACCAAGACTAGATCAAGAAAATCCCTGAGAGGTGTGAATCATGACAAGAAAGAGGATGATTGCCTCTTCTACAAGAAAATTTTCTCAATTAGGTACACTACTGAAAATTCAACAACCAACATATGTATGTGGGTTGTGTAAGGTCAGGGAACATATGCACGCATGCAGGACCACTACAGGCCACGTGCACCTCTGCAACTCCTCAAGAAATTGAAAAATAGGCAATCAATCACTGGAAGGTAATACTAGTATTGAGAACCAAAATCCCTTGAAGACATAAAAACTTACTTTGACAGAAAAAGATGCAAGGAAACTTGATAAAACAAAGCTAATATGAGGTTATACCTAGGCTATAGACTGCAACAACAAAGACCAGAACTAGATCTAGAAAACCCCTGAGAAGGATCACTTCTGACAGGGAAGAGGATGACTACCTCTCTTAAATTTTGTTTTCTGAACTCAGGCATGCTACTGACGCTTCAGTAGCCAACATATACAAATGGGATGTCTAAATGTAGGGATTGTATATACATGTGTAGGCCTTGTATAGGCTGTGTATACCTCTGTGACTTCCCAGAAAAGAAAAAAACAATCAAGCAAAGAAAGCAGGGAGTACTGGTATGGAAGACCAGAATCCCTACTAGATAAGACTCTTGCAGAAACTTAGAAAAAAGGTAATAAAACCAATTTAAAACATCCAAAAAGTATCCCCAAAAACCCTAGAGATCTCCCAAAAAGTATCTCTGGTCGAGATGACAGCTGACGAGAAAGCATTGTTTGTGGGAGATCTCTAGAGACCATACGCGGATTGTAATGGGTTAGCCAATGTATACACATGGGAAGCAATGGTGCAGGGCACGTATGCCTTCAAAAGGATGTTTTTTAGAACAGTTTTTCAGTAGTGGCTTGGAAAAAATGGAAAATGAGATGGCCTGATGCCAGGTATGCATGTCTAGTGAAAATTAGAGTTATAAAAGTCTCAAAATAATTCTTAACAACCAAAAAGAAAGATTCCTTACAACAACCATCGACCCTTAATTAATTGGCCAATGTCCTTATTTATAATATAAATTTTTAACCGGTACTAATGGCTAATTGCAGTTTAAACAAAACAAAAATCGCCACATGGATTTATCTTCTAACAGCTTCTTTAACAGTCTTCTGGAGATGCTTCTTGGAAAGGATGATTTATTTCATATTCAGTCTAGCTGACAAACAATTTTTCACAAGTTTGGGCCCATGGAAATCTATGTTGTTCCATCGGGGTTGGGTATATTCCACTGATGTCTACCGCATGCACCTAGTACTTTACTAAGCTGAATTTCAGCTATTGTAGCATGGTTCAGGCTTTGATCAGATGTTCTGTGAATTGTCACACTTGCCCTAGATTTTCATCGACTATTTTTTAGAACTCTTCAGTCCATATCGCATCTTGTTCAACATGTAGCTTGACCACGTCGCTCAGATCAGTGAAATTATCGGGGGTGCTGAACTCGGGGAGCCTGACATACTTCATTATTTTGTTAATTTTATCCCAGTGCTTATTACACTTGGTCCATTGTTCTTGGATCTCTCGATGTGGGTCCTGAGACATCTTGGCCCAGTACTCGGCTGATTGCTTCATGCGATTCATGCTACTTTTTCCTATCACCTGAATACCATGTTTTTCTTTATTTCGACCTTGTTGGACTGCCTCACTGTACTCGAGTCATTCTACCGCTTGTTGTGCCCTTTCATACCATTTCTCCATCTCCTTGCAAGTTGTGAGTGCCATGAGAGTGTCCTCCTAGAACTCAACTATTTTTTCAGTCAATAGGTGTCTCTCCTTCCTAAACTCATTGTAAACTCCTATGAACTCACCTTTCAGGTACACAGTGGTATGTGTGGTTCCTTTGTAGTATTAAATAAGATGGAACATATGTTATAGCTCCTTTAGAGCGGTGGATAGTTCCTTTTCATCTCTCTTGGCTCTGTCCAAGGTGGCATCTGAGAGGGATTTTCCTACATCGATCAGTTGATACGTCCGAGCGTCTGTTGTGTTGATCAAGTTCTCCTTTGTAGTAACTAGGATGGAGTGATCCAACGAGATCCTTATTTTCTTCGCAGTCCTTTGAACAATGGCCTTTCTCTTATGATCTTAGGAGATGGCATAGATATATGCTACCTCATCTACTGGCTCTAGTATCTCCTAATCGCCCAATGTTAGTTTGTTTCCGAAACTACCGGTGGTGTATATTTGTTCAATATTGGATACTCAAACTTCCTTGTTGTATCTTGTGGGTCTTACTCCTACTTGTTTCTCATTGGGGATTTGAGTATTAGGTAGAATGGAGATGTTGGGTACAGAATCATTACTTACTTGTTCATCACCCACTAAGTTGTTGATTTCCTTTTGTGGAGATCCTTTCTTTGTATCCTCCGGTTCGGGCTCGTCATTCGGATCAGTTTCGACTTTCGATTCATTGGGTCCTTTTGTGTCGAGGCCACTTTCATCTTCTATTTATTTTTACAAGACCTCCTTGTCTTGAAACTCAGGCTGAGGGGAAGAGGTTTTCTCAAGACCTCCTTCCTCTTGGATGTGCACCGGGGTTTTGTGAGATGGCTCAGGACTCTCATCGTCACTATATATATGTAGAAGTTTTCTTAGGGGGTTAGGTGCTTGGGTTTCCATCGACACCTGACCTATCTCTGGTTGAGTTTTTCTGCCTTCTGAGGAATGGACTGGCGATGTTGAGGATTCATGATTACCTAACCCATTGGTGTTGTCAAGATTCATGGGACTAAGGCCACTTGAAATAGCAGGTCTATTGATAAGGTAGGGATCATCCTGCATCCTCTTCATTAGCAGTTGGTCTTGTTGGTATAAAGTGCACCCATCTCTTATGTAACTTGAACTTCAGAGAAATCCCTGATTTGTACTGGGGATTCCTGATAAACTGTTGTTGCCTTGATTCCCTCTTAGGGATCATCTATTCCTTTGTTGGGTTCAGATACTACCGTTCCTTCCTAAGTCGTGAGAATTTCTTGATCTTTCTTCTCCAAAGACGTCGCTTGTTCTTCCCAACTCATGGCTTTGAATCTGGTCGTTCAAGGGTCAGCCCTTCTTGACGCCACTTCATCCCAATCTTGAGAATTTTCGATGAAGATTTCATCTTCTAACTGATCATGGGAATAGGTCCAACATGATGATACGTGTGATGCATGTTGTAAGACCAGTCCCTTGGGATCATGTTTGCATAATCGGTCGGTGCAGAATCAAAATTATAGTTGACTCAACCCTTCTTGCTTAGCATGCACAGTTTCGTTGGCCATGTAGAAGCCGATATGAAACCCATATGGGATGAAGGCCTGCTTCTTGTCCTTTACTAAGGTGTGATTGTATCCTTGCAAGATGGTATGGTAGAAAATTTCCTCTAAAACGAGTCGGACGACAACATATATGGGTAACAAATGGGGTGCCCCTGTGGCTCCAAAAATCCTAATGTAGGTTTTGCACTCGTCTAGATACCAGTGACCCATTTTGGACATAACCTTTTTTGCTTCTTTTGACAGCCTAGGGCACTCTTTCCTAAACAAAAAAAAATAGATACGTGCAATAAATTGGTCACAGATAAGGGTGTAGGAGTTTTTTTACCTGTTATCCAATAAAATGCTGAAGTATACATGTATGTGGAGCTTCGAAGAGTGCCAGTTCAAGTTCATTCCAAAGAAAATGTTCCTGGCGTAGATGATGTCTAACAGATAGGAGGCCATGTAGAAGGAGGGGTTTTCCCCCTATTTTAGCATTTGGGCTTGTCTTACAAGGGTGCTCAGCTGCTTGGAGATGATGGCACCCCAATTGAAACCCATGCTAGAAATGGACACTATATAAGCTAGGGACATCCAAGCCTCTAAAAGATGGGAGAAATCCTTCTCCCCATGTAAACTACAGAGAAGAGCCATCAAGTATATGTATGGTTCTCTTAGATTGGTCGTTGGGTACTAGCCGGTGGTCTGGTTTGTAAATTGTTTGTCTTCCCTCCACCACGACGCCATGATTTTGCTGGTATCATGTGATGCATAGAAACTCAGAATGAAATCAGTGCCCAACTTTTCTTCCACCTCCCTAATCTTGTAGTAACTCTCAACCTCTGATGGAAAGAAAACCCCGACGCATCCACCATTATCATCATTGATTAAACATTTATTCACGTCGATGTGGTCAATGAGCTACTTTAGGAGCTCGATGCAAGGAAACACCAGAGTTCGGCTTGCCACCATGTGTAGATAATACCTATGGATGTTTGGGAGGACATCATCATCGAGCCTCCTTGTATCAGGATAGTTGTGTGAGGTATACTCAAGGGTTTCTTCTTTCTTGATTTTCTTAAACAATTCTTCCCATCAAGGAAATGTTGTTTTGGATCCAATGTTTTCCTCTGTGTCTCCGATGGCTGGAGATTGGATGAAGGCCTTCTTGGAAGTTGTCTTGATGGCATGCACTGGTTTTGGGGTGAATTCTAATTGTTTCACAACTATTGGGGAGGATCCCTCTTCTGCTTCTAGTTATTGCGGCTTTGGCACTCTTGGGGATGTTTTGGTGAAGGGTTTCTTTGGAGGCATTATTCTTGCAATTAAAACAACCTTTAAACATGTGTACAGAGCAGTGTTGGGTTGTGAAATCATTAAATGAAGCGTAGAATACCACAAGTGGATAAATACCTTTAATGCATGCTAATAAAATTGTCTAATGATTATTGAACTTTGGAGGGATTATCCGGGTTGCCGGACTTGCTCCTCTATTTGTTCTGAAATATTTGACGCACATAATAATATCATATGTAATGACTTCGACAACATATAACTGGAGAGACTCTATCTGTCGTATCAACCAGTTAATATGACTAATAAATGTAATTCAAAATGAAACTGTTGTCAGTTCTCTGCGATTAAATCCTAATTGACTGATAGCGGAGGCGCAGAGGTAGATGCATTGTATCGGCAAGTTAAAACGGATTCCTTTGATTTGCACACGGATTAGCAACTAATGCGCAATCCATGATTTTATTAACACATTCAATGCATCATTCCTAGCAAATATGAGGGTTAGAACATATTATCACGTCATGTATTTCCATCTTGGGGGTCAGGGATCGATACCTTTAAAAGTAAAATTTAACATGTGTTTTATTTTGTAACTCTCCAACGCCGAAATTTCTTCGGGTGTCGTCGATCACCGATACCACTTTCCTCTTTGCACGACACTTACCTTTTCATTTTCCTGCCAAAGCCGAATGGGTTGGTCTTTAGTGATACCTCTGTGAAAGTTCAATCGTAAAAAGAAATACTTTCAAATGTCGATGCTGAATAAGATCAACGTTCGACTATTTTAAACTTCTCAAATGATTTCCAACTTCTCAAATGATTTTCAAGACCTTTAACATTTACTGATTCTGAAATCCTAAGTGCGTCGGGAAAATATTTAGTGTGTTGATTCCCTAAGTAGCTTATTAAGGACCGTTTAATGATTAAGATGATTTGTTGGTGTATGTTTAGGCAGGATTTGGAAAATGCAAAGATGAACATAAAAAATAAGGGAAAGTATCAATTTCATACTGAAGGCAAAAAAGACAGTGTAAAGGATCAAGTGGTACCCAAAAGTAAAAAATGAACATAGAATTTTAGGGTGTGTTGAGTGCTCAACAAATGACGATTCACTATGAAAAAGAACAATCTATGTTCCTCCTTCGTTTCCTATGGCCCTGACTCATGCCCCGATTTTTTTTATTTTATTTTACCAGAAGTATTGTTTTAGGGATTGGCCATTTACTGGGAGGGCATCAGTTTCTCCCCTCATACTCTATAATCGATAAGTGCCTGCCCCAATATTCTCAGCTACCTGGAAATGTCCAATCCATAGACTCTGAAACTTATAATGTTTCCCTTTAGGTTCATTTTCTCTGTCCCATGTCAAGACTAAGTCTCCTACTTCAAAATTATTTTCTTTAGCCTTATGCTTATCGAACCATATTTTCACTATTTGTTGGTGAGTTAGGAATTTTGACATAGCCTTTTCTCTTTCTTCTTCCAGCATGAGTAGAGTGTTAATCCTTTTTTGCATGGTTGATGAGGGTTCTTCATTGGAATCTTGGGCCAACTGAAGAGACGAGAGATAGAGTACATTTGGGAGGATGGTTTCTTTCCCATAGACCAGAAAGTATGGGGAATTTCCTATGGCTTCCTTAGGTGTGACCCTATCGGCCCATACAAAATTATAGAGTAGATTATGACAATTTATTTGGTTATCTATGACTGTCTTATTTAATATCCTTACCAAGTTTTTATTAGTCGATTCAGACACACCATTTCCTTGGGGATAGCAATTTGCAAAGTACTTGATCATGATTCCTTTGTACAGAGAAAACTCTTTCAATAAGGTTGAAGAAAAGTAAGCTACGTTATTGAAGACCAGAATAGAAGGGACACTGAACCTCGTGATCATGTGTTTCTCTATGAATTGGATAACCACCTTCTGATTCACATGAGTCATAGGAATGTCCTCTGTCCATCTTGTGAAATAGTTGGTGGTGGTAAGAATGTACTTGTGTAGTTTCGAGGAGCTAGGTGTGATTTATCCTATGATATCTAACCCCCACTTCTCGAAAGGCCAAGAGACGATAAGAAGTTGGAGTGGGACCACCACTCTTTTCTCCTTTCCAGTGCTCATTTGAAAAGTCTTACCATTTCTAGTGTAAGTATGAGTGTCTTTGAACAAGGTGGGCCAGTAATAGTCGACTCTCGGAATCTTATGAGCCATAGTGTTTCCTGCAAAATGTCTCCCGGCGGGGCCATCATGGAGTTCATTCAGGACCTTTTTTGTGTCTCCTCGTTCGAGACATCTTAATAGTACCCCATCGTAATTGATCCAGAAGAGAACCGAGTTTATAAGATGATACTGCACATATTTTAATCTCAGGGCTCTCCTTTCTTTAGGATTGAGGTTTTCAGGACAAGTCTTGTGATGTAGAAGATAAATTAAATCTTTATACCAAGAATATTTTCCTGGGGAGATGTAGTCTAATTAACCACACCATAGTGACATCTCATTCTCCCATCTAAGATATTCATTTACTTGATCTTGGGCCTCGGCTGCAAGCTTACACAACCCCTTCCCTTTTACTAGTTTTGCAGGTTTTATATCTAGATCAAATTCCTGGACTACTGCCATCCAGTTCCCTCTTCTTTCCCCCATTTCTTGTTGGGTAAACAAGGATCAAACTGCAGGGTGTGACACAATTACTTTAGTGTGATTCTTGAGGATGTAAGACCGGAAGTGTTTTACTGCCATACAAACCGCGTAGTCTTGTTTGTCGACGGTAGGATAATTGAGCTCATCTCCTTGAATATTAGTACTCATAAATGACACTGGGGCTTCATTGTCATCGTCATCCTTCTCAGTCAATATTGGAGCTAGCGATTGATCGTAGGCGAAAGTATAAAGGAAAAAGTCTCTATTGAAATTGGGGCTTTGCAACACCAAGGCTTGAGAAATGGCATCCTTGATATTTTTGAAGGCATCCTTCTGCTCATAATCCCACTTGAATTCAACATCTTTGTGAATCATCTTTTGTAAGGATTTGATGATTTCTGGGAAGTTGGGTGTGAACTTTATTACAAAATTTATTTGCCCGAAAAAGGACTGCATAACTTTCTTGTTATAGGGTAAGGGAAGTTGAGCTATGACTTTAATCCTTTTTGGGTCTATGTGAATCCCCGCTTGAGATATAATGTGACCTAACAACTTACCTTCCTCGACACCGAAGATAGTTTTCTTAGGGTTTAAGGATATACCGTACTTCCTACATCTCTCGAATATCTGAGTTAAGTGTTGGATGTGCTCTTCTTTGTTCTTTGAATACACCATTATGTCATCTAGATACAAAACCACGCATGTATTGACTAGTCCCCAGAAATCCATGTCCATGGCTCTTTGGAAGGTTGCTCCTGCATTAATTAACTCGAAAGGCATGCACTTATAAGCAAAGGTTCCCCATTTGGTTTGGAAAGTGGTTTTCAAACGATATTCCTCTAAAACAAGGACTTGGTTATAACCTGAGAAACCGTCCAGTAGAGAGAAGATCTCCAAGTTAGACATGGTCTATAAGAGTAGCTCCATCGGTAGGACTAGGTAATTGTCTTTTTCAGAAGCTCTATTGAGGTTCCTAAAGCCTATGCAAAGGAGGATCTCTCCTGACTTCTTCCTCACCGGGACAGGGTTAGCTACCCAAGTGGAATTCCTAACCTGAAAAATGATCTTGTCATCTAAAAGCTTATTTAACTCCTAATACATAAGAGATTCCAAGGATGGGTGATACTTTCAGATCTTATTTTGGAAAGGTTTTAATTCTAGTTTTAAAGGGATGGTGTGTTGAATGATGTGGGTATCATTTGTTTTCAAATCTTTATAAGACCACACGAAGACATCTTGGTATTGTCTGAATAATTTGAGGTAAGATTTCCTCTCTTATTTAGACATAATCTTGCCTAGTTTCACATTCTTTGCACTCTGTGGGGTCCCAAGATTTACAGTTTCATGTAAGGGTAAGAGATACCAGTCTTTACGTTTTTGGGTCCCTTAAATCGCTCCTTGAGATCAAAAAGATTCTCCATATTAGCTATTCCTTTTGGGATCGTGTGACCCTTTGATTTATCCATAGGTTGTCTCTTTCGAGGATTGGTTTCTGTGGATATCTCCTAGAATTATTCATCATCAATAGCGATATCTTTGAAATTGTCTTGGTTATTCAAGAAGTTTATGATTTGTTCATATCCTTCGAAGACTTTCCAATTGGAAATTTTATTAGGTACCGACAGTTTGTAGAGAAGTTCCACAGTGAATCAGGAGGCTTCATAATATTCTAAAGGAGATAGCCTAGAAGCGGCTCTGGCCAAGGAGTCA
>JZKD02S0516311.1:95530-126762 GCA_000966675.3 Picea glauca
CAAGATAAGAGGGAAGGGGTTTCATGCGCACTAGGCAGGTAAGTTAGTGAAATTGGCGAGTATGGTGCAAAGCTAGCGTAGCTACCAGGTGAGGGAGTCAGTAGTTTTCTTAGGCAGTGACACCAATCTTAGATGCTTAACCCTAACCTAGCCACTTCCTCTAAAGAGAGTAAAATCTGTTTACAGACAAGTAAAAATAAACTTACGCCTAACCCTGTTTTCTAGTTAAGTTGTGCAAATGTGAAATGTCCTTGAAATCACCCTGACAACCTTGGTTGATGCAGGTTAAATCATATAGGATGGTTAGGACTCGAGGAAATCGAGGTAGAGGGGCATCATCCCAGGGACCGCCAGCGCTGCCACCACCATCGCCTGAACTAGCTCTCATACTGCGCTCTTTGGAGGCCATAAATGAGAATTTAAAGGCACGTCAACCAACAGGGATCGAAGTGGAGCCCCCACCATCTGGAATAGGTAATCCAAAAGCGTCGATGGATTCAAGGGGAGGACCTCCACCTGAAGACATCACTAGAGAACTACAAAATATCAAACTTCCGAAGTTTTCCGAGGGTCGTGCTAATGAACATACCAAGGCATGGTTGGAAGGCATGACAAGGTGTTTTTCCTTAAGAGACTATGCATCCACTTCAAAGGTGAAGATATCGATTTTTCAGTTGAGAGACAGTGCCTTGAACTAGTGGGGAAACCTGGAAAGGAAACTGCATCTTACCCTGGACACCGTATCTTAGAAAATTTTCGAGGAGAGGTTCCAAAGGAAATATTTGCCAGCTTACTATGAGGAACAACGGGTAGGAGAATTTCATGCCTTAGTACAGGGAAATAGAACCGTAGAAGAATATGAGATTAGGTTTATGGAATTGGTCAAATATGTTTCATATATGGATGATGACCAATGACAGGCAAAACTCTTTGTCTATGGGTTAAACCCTAAGATAAGGGCTATGGTGTGGATGTGGAAACTGTCTTCAATAGTGGAAGCTGTGGAAAATGCACGTTATGTGGAGGAACACATGAACTTAACTAGAGGTACGAGACCAACCTTTCCACATCAGCCTGGATTTGTGGGGAAGGCCCCTAGGACATTTTCCAGGGGAGGGGGCTCAAGGCCACCTCCATATGGTAATAGAGTCGCACCAAGGACAGTAGCTGCAGGGATTTCAATGGCAGCGAGTGCAACATCTCGTTCATCACCAATGATGCAAGCAGGTCCACGACCATCTTAGGGAGAAACTAGTAGGGGCAGGGGTTCCAGGGGAAGGAACTCATTTCAGAGATAGTCACAGAACAGTGTGCAGGTTCAATCCCGTGTTACCTGTTGGGGGTGCAGAGGACCCCATTACTAGCGTGACTACCCAGAGTTACAATCAGGATTTGTGCATAGAGAAGGAAAGGCCCCGATGGGAAAAGCAAGTGGAAGCCACCAGATTTATGCTTAATAATTTCTAGGAAGAACATCAATCCACAGTGGTGGAGTCATCAAGTAAGCTAAATCATATCAATGTTAAGATTTTATTTGATTCTGGTGCTACAGATAGTTTCATTTCACCATCTGCATTAGAAAAGAGTGGGTTGGCAGCCTATGAGCATGATGACTTTAAACAAATCGAGATGGCTTCGGGGGAAAAAAAAGCGGTAGGACCTAGCATTGATAATTGTATAGTAGACCTGGGAGTGTTTACTACCAAGTTGAAGGTGTACGTCACTGCTCTCGGGACGTATGACCTAATCATTGGAATGGATTGGTTAGAAGCTCATCGAGCTTTGGTAGATTATTTTTCAAAAAGGGTGCTTTGTGTTGACGACGAAGGAAGGCCAGTAGAGATCCAGGGTGTACAGAGAAAGGTGTCATTACACTTTATCTCAACTATGAAGGTTAAGCGATGCTTGAGGCAGGGGTGTTGATTATATGTAGTGGAAGCAGTGAATGAAAGGAAGGGACCCTCCTTGGATTAGTACCCGATATTGTCAGAATTTAAAGATGTTTTTTTCGAACGAGTTACCAAGGTTACCTCCTGAGAGGGAGCTCGATTTTACTATTGAGCTAAAACCTGGTGCAGAACCAATTTCCAAGACTCTGTATCGGATGACAACGCCGAAACTTTGTGATTTTCAAATGCAATTGAAAGAGTTACTGGACTTAGGACTAATAAGGCCCAATGTCTCACCTTGGGGTGCACCAGTAATTTTCGTAAAGAAGAAGGATGGTTCCTTATGATTGTGTATAGATTACAGGGACTTGAACCTTGCTATAGTGAAAAATAGGTACCCAATTCCGCAAATAGATGACCTCTTTGATTAGATAAAAGGAGCAGTGGTATTCTCAAAGATTGATTTGTGATCAGGGTATCACCAGTTGAGGATTAACGAAGGCGATATCCCAAAAAAACTGCCTTTCGAACTTGGTTTGGGCATTACGAGTTTGTCATAGTACCTTTCGGATTGACCAATGCACCAACAGTATTCATGAGCCTCATGAATGGAGTATTCTGGAAGTACTTAGACTATTTTGTACAAGTCTTTCTAGATGACATCCTCATCTATTCCAAGAACGAAAGAGAACATGAGGAACACTTGCGAGTGGTGTTGTCCTACCTTAGAGAGAACAAATTGTATGGGAAGTTTTCAAAGTGTTCCTTCTTCCAAAAAGAAATCCACTATTTAGGTCATATCATTTCTGGTGAAGGAATCTCTGTGGACCTAGAAAAGGTAAAGGCCATTATGGAATGGCCAGTGCCAAAAAATGCCCATGAGGTAAGAAGATTCATGGGGCTAGCAGGTTATTATCGAAGATTTGTGGAAGGATTCTCTAAACTAGCGAAACCCATCACCACTTTGCAGTGCAAGGGGGTCATGTATGAATGGACAGAAGAATGTGATAGTGCATTCATTGAGCTTAAGAGGTTGCTAACTAGTGCACCAATTCTACGAGTGCCAGATATGGAAAAGGACTTCACAGTCTGCATGGATGCCTCGAAGAAAGGGTTGGGGTCTATGCTAATGCAGGATGGAGGAGTGATAGCTTATGCTTCAAGGAAGTTGAAGAAACATGAAGAACTTTACGCTACTCATGATTTAAAGTTGGCAGCTGTAATTCTAGCTCTGAAACTTTGGAGGCACTATCTTGTGGGGCAAAACTTTGAGCCTAAAACGGACCATCAAAGTTTAAAACATCTCTTCACTCAAAGGGATCTGAATGCCAGACAAAGGCGATGGAGTGAGTTTATGAGTGAGTACGATTTTGGTATTTCATACATCAAGGGAAAGGAAAATTTGGTCGTAGATGCCTTGAGTAGGAGACCACGTGTCTTCTCCTTGGTACCCTTAAAGGTCAATCCGAGGGAACGTGTGTTGATGCAACTCCAAGGAGACAGTTGGTATTTAAAGGTTACTTCAAACCTCCAAAGTGGGAGGCAATTAGATCCAAAGTATGAAGGATATAGTCTGGAAGAAGATGGACTATTGAGATATCAGGGAAGGATGTACATCCCTAAAGATGGGGATATTCGAAGCATCATACTGAAGGAATCCCATAGATAAATTTATTGTGCGCATATGGGCGTGAAGAAGATGTACGTAGACATGAGGAAGTTTTTCTTCTAGGTAGGCATGAAGTGCAATGTAGTCCATTTTGTCACCAAATTCCTAGAGTGTCAACAAGTGAAAGCCGACCACCATCACCCAACAGGCCTCCTACAACCACATGATGTTCCTATGTCCAAGTGGGAAGTCATCTCTATAGGTTTTGTTGTAGGGTTTCCGCTCACATCTCATAGACACAATTCCATTCTTGTGATAGTTGATAAGTTAACCAAGAATGCTCATTTTATTCCAGTTAGAGACACTTACGATGTCACTGATTTGGCATGTGTGTTTGTAAGTGAGGTCATCCATTTGCACGAGATACCTAAGAAGATCATTTCAGATAGGGAATCCAGATTCACTTCTAGGTTTTGGACAAGTTTGCAATCAGCATTGGGGACTCAGTTGAACTTAAGCACAGCTTATCATCTTGAAACAGATGGGAAAACTGAGAGAGTAAATCAAGTCATGGAAGACATGCCTAGGATGTACGTCATGGATAATCAAACCCATTGGGAGAAGTACCTACCTTTGGTAGAGTTCGCCTACAATAACAGTTTTCATAGCTCCATCGGAATGCCACCCTACGAAGCTCTGTATGGAAGGCCATGTAGAACGTCATTGAGTTGGGATAGATTATAAGACCGAGTAATAGTTGGGCCAGAATTGATTCAAGAGATGGAGGAACAGGTAATTCAGATTAGGCAGAGACTAAAGGAAGCACATGATAGACAGAAAAGTTATGTGGATGCACACAGGACCAACCGAAGTTATAAAGTGGGAGACCAGGTTTTCATTCGTATCAGGCCTAATAAGAGTACCATACGGTTCGGGAAGGGGACAAATTTGTCACCTTGATTTATAGGACCGTTCAAAATCCAAGAGAAAATTGGACCCGTTGCCTATCGTCTCATACTTCCACCCCACGTGCATAAAACTCATAATGTTTTTCATGTATATGTTCTACGTCATTATGTTGCTGATGAATCACATAAGCTAAATTAGAATGAATTGTAGGTATCGGAAGTGGGAAATCTCATGGTAGAACCGTTACACATATTGTACCGTAGAGTCCGACAGCTCAGGAACCGTCTGGTAGACCAAGTTAAGGTCCAGTGGGACAAGTATAGTCCAGGATCTGCTACTTGGAACCAAGACACTACAACGAGATTATCCCTCACTTTTTTGACCACCTCGAGAATATGTTTCTCGAAGGTTGGGTGTATGTAACACCACCTTTTGACTTAGACAACCAGGATTAACTCAGGCCTACAAACCTTTATTTTCTATTCACAAGTGAAACTATTAAATGATACACTTGAACTTTTAAGACGTATGAATCTTTATGAATGTTTAAATGTATTTGGATAATGATGGATATGATGCGATATATTGTGAGAATGTAAATTTTATGAATGTTTAAATGTTATTGATGATGATGGATATGATGCGATCTACTATGTGAATGTAAATTCTATGAATGTCTAATTGTTATTGATGATGATGGATATGCTGCGACATATTGTGTGAATGAGAATCCTATGAAGGTTTAAATGCTATTAGAATGATGTTGGATATGATGCAATCTATTTTGTAAATGATAATTTTATGAATGAGTGTCGATAATTGAATTATGGGATATTATGAGATCTATTTCTAACTTGAAAACTTTGATGTTAAATTTGTTGGTACGCGAATACCGAATTGAAATTATGGTTGTATGCAATTACATGATGATAATGCATAGAAATGTATGAGTTTTTGTTACAGACTAAACTGCAGGTTATGGGCTATGAAATAGCCAAGGGATAATGATGATGAAGTGGATGTCATGACGACTGGCCGAGAAACAATATGGTATGAATATTTGTATGTGAAATTATATTGGTTTGGATGCATTGCTATGATATGTGGACCAGTGTAGGATTTCAGGTGGTGAGACTGCCCAAAACTGAATAGACGATGACAAAACTCCCAACAACACGGTGCCACTGCATATTCCATTGTAGGGTGTGGACCCTAGTCCTATTAGGAGGGGTGGAGGCATTTCCCACCATGTATCCTCTGAAACCTGAAGTCATGGGAGGACGATGTTAGCTCACACTCCCCTAGACGTGTGATGATGACTATCAGTTTCCTGTTGGGGAAGATTGGTCAAGATAGTGACACTTCCACTTACGGGTTCTATTTGGAGTTAGGTAAATATAGTTGACACTCCAAGATAGTCCAACAGAGGAAGGATAGGATCGGAATATGGAAGTAAGTTAGAAAGGAAGGATGAGTAGAAATAGTTGAGAGTGTATGGAGATTTTCCTTATGTTGGAACTTATTGTTTTCCTTCTGAAAAGAAAATGTATATATATATATATATATATATGAATATTTATAATTATGTAACTAAACTACAATTGTCTAAACAACATTGTTGAGCTAGATAATTGTAATTAAAATATTTCGCAAACATTTGATTGGTTTATTTTCTTTTATAAAATGAATAGTCTTGTTGAATGGATTGGATGCATATGGAAATTATTATAGAGATGATAGTTATTGATATTAGTACATGAACGAGCCTTGTATGTACTTGCCACACATGCATTTCTTGCACATGTACACTAGTATGTATGAGTTTCTTGGCTTACTTACTAATAATGTTGATTATTTGTTAGGAATGTGTGAACCATGTTTCTTTTCCCTTGTATCATAAAATACTTTAACTTCGGGACGAAGTTTCCTTAAGGGTGTTGTATGTAACAACCCTAGTTAAATAGTTGCTTAAGGTTTATCAAGTCTAGTTAATTAAATAATTAACTTTCCTAATGTGTATTAGTTAAATAATGAGTATTTATTAATAATAATATTTATTTATTTATTTATTGTTTAATATATGTTGATTAATTAACACATTTAATGTTTGGGTAACAAATTAAAGTCTTAATAACTTTTAATTTATTATTAGAAAACTTTACGTACGCAGGTATAAAGCATTGAATGGAGGGATAGGGTATTGAATGGGGGGATAAGGTATTAAATGGAGGGATAAGGTGGGTGGCATTAAATGTAGGGCAGTGAATGGGAGGAGGATATGAGGGGGCAGAGGCATTCAAGGAGGGGGACTTTTGGAAACTTTGGGGAAAGGAAGTTTTTTCTGAGATTAGGGACTATGTTTTCTAGTTTGTATTTTCTGGTTTGGAGTTTGGGTGGACTGTTATAGGGGTGCATTAGTTGCTGGGAGTTTTGGGCTCAAGGGTCAGGAATCCTCACGGAATCCTGGAGCTAGGGAGCCGGATAGGCTCTGTTCCTAGCTGATAGGGAGGAAAGATTCGGTTTTGGGAAGAGTTTGGGTAGAGTAGCAGCGAGGACAGACAGAGATTGGAGAAATAGCATCAGATGGAGGTATGTATTTTCATGAATATGCTGCATTATGTGGTTGTTACGTAAATTTATTTTCATGCTATTCATAAATAAAATTTATGCTGAATAATAAACGATTATAAGTTGATGATTAAATTGCACAGGATATAATTTCTTGATTCTTTATTTTAGCTAGTGTTTTATAAGGCTCTGTGGGGACAGAGACCTTACATGAGGCCCTGTAGAAGGAGGGGGTTTCCCCCTCTTTTGGCATCTAGGCTTGTCTTATGCAGGTGCTCAACTATTTGGAGATGATGGCACCCCAATTGAAACCCGTTCCAGAAATGGCCACTGTATAAGCTAAGGGAATCCAAGCCTCATAAAATTGGGATCAATCCTTCTCCCCATGTAACCTATAGAGAAGATCCATCAAGTATATGTATGGTTCCCTTAGATTGGTCGTTGGGTACCAATTATCAATCCGGTTCATGAATTTTTTGTCTTCCCTCCACCACAATGCCATGATTTTACTAGTATCGTGTGATGCATAGAAACTCAAAACGAAATTAGTGCTCATCTTTTCTTCTGCCTCCCTGAGCTTGTAGTAAATATCAACCTATGATGGCAAGAAAACCCTGATGCATCCACCATTATCATCATTGAGTAAACTTTTATGCACATCGGTGTGGTCAATGAGCCACTTTAGGATCTCGATGCAAGGAAAAACCAGATTTCGGCTTGCCACCATGTGTATATAAGCCCTACGGATGTTTGGGAGGACATCATCATCGAGCCTCCTTGTATCAGGATTGTTGTGCGGGGTATACTCGAGGGTTTCTTCTTTCTTGATTTTATTAAATAATTCTTCCCATCGAGGAAATGTTGTTTTGGCTCCAATGTTTGCCTCTATGTCTCTCAAGGCTGGAGGTTGGATGAAGGCCTTCTTGGAAGCTGTCTTGATGACAGGAACTAGTTTTGAGGCCAATTCTAATTGTCTCGCAACTATTGGGGAGGATCCCTCTCCTGCTTCTGGTTCTTGCGGCTTTGGCGCTCTTGGGGATTTTCTAGTGGAGGGTTTCTTTGGAGGCATTGTTCCTACAACTAAAACAACCTTTAAACATGTGTACAGAGCAGTGTTGGGTTGTGAACTCATAAACTGAAGCGTAGAATACCACAAGTGGATACATACCTATAATGCCTGCTAAGAAAGTTGTCTAATGCTTACTAAACTTTGGATGGCTTATCTAGGTTTTCGGCCCTACTCCTCTGTTTGTTCTAAAATATTTTATGTGCATAATAAGATCATACATAACGACTTCTACAACATATAACTGGAGAGACTCTATCCATCGTATCAACTAGTTAATACGAATAATAAATTCAATTCAAAATGAAACTACCGTTGGTTCTCTGCAATTAAATCCTAACTGGTTGACGGTGGAGACATGGAGGCAGATGCATTGTATCAGAAAGTTAAAATGGATTCCTTTGATCCACACACAGATTAGCAAATAATGCGCGATCCATGATTTTATTAACACCTTCATTGCGTTGTTCCTAGTGAATCTAAGGGTTATAACATCTTATCACGTCATGTCTTTCCGGCTTGGGGGTCGGGGATCGACACCTTTAAAAGTAAAATTTAATGTGTGTTTTATTTTGTAACTCTCTGATGCCGAAATTTCTTCGGGTGTCAACGATCGGCGATACCTCTTTCCTCTTTGCGCAACGCCTACCTTTTCTTTTTCCTACCGAAGCTGAATGGGTTGGTCTTTGGCGATACCTTTGCCAAAGTTCAATCGTAAAAATAAATACTTTCAATTGTCGATGCCGATGAAGATCGGTGTTTGACTATTTTAAACTTCTCAAATGATTTTCAACACCTTTAATGTTTACCGATGTCGAACTCCTAAGCACGTCGAGGAAAGATTTAGTTTGTTGATTCCCTAAGTTTCTTATTAAGGACCCTTTAACGATTAAGATGATTCTTTGTTGTATGTTCAGGAAAGATTTGGAAAATTCAAACATGAGCATAACAAATAAGCGCAAGTATCAGTTTCATATTGAAGGAAAAATAGACATTTTAAAGGATCAAGTGGTACCCAAAAGTAAAAAATGAACATAGAATTTTAGGGTGTGTTGAGTGCTCAACACAACCCATCCTGAAAATGGAAATTATCAAAAACTGCGTTTTCACCCAACATTTGGTAGGTGGTGGTGAAGTCCAGGTCTGTCTCATAGAGTTGGGTCCATCCAAAGGTCTCATGGCTGCAGGAGTCTAGCACCGTGGTGAGTTTTGTAACTGGAAATCTGCTAAGGAAATCAATGACGCGATTGGTGCTTCATGTTTTATACTTGATGTTGAGGTGGAATTTATGCAAGTATGTGGACCACTTTTGATGGATATCATTATGAAATTTTCCTTGTGTATGCATGAACTATAGTGGCTTATGATCAATGTGGATGACTATCTCCTTCCCAAGAATGTAATGTCTCCACTGGTTGTAGGCTTGCACAATGGAGTACATTTCTTTGTCATAATTAGGGTACTTACACAAGGCCATGATAGTGTCTCACTATGATAGGCCATGAGGTGGTCATGCTGAGTGAGAATGACACCCACTGCATAGTATGAAGCATCTGTCTCAATCTCAAAGGGTTGTTTCAGGTCTGGTAGTGAAAGTATTGGGGCTGAGCACAAGCACTGCTTCAAATCGTTGAACACTTGTTGTTGGTACCGACCCCACACAAATTTTTCCTTACCACCACACCTGGTTATTTGGATGAGGGCCCATGCAATATGGGAGGATCCCAACACGAACCTGCAATAGAAATTGGCAAGGCCCAAGAAGCTCTGAAGCTCAGTGAGTGTGGTTGGGGTTGGCCAGTCACGGATGACTTGGATCTTGGCTAGATCCACATGTACACCATGTTGATCAATTATGTAGCCCAGGTAATGGACCCCGTCCATGCTAAAGGAGCATTTTTCCAAGTTGGCATATAGCTTGTGTTGTCGCAGGGTGTGCAGAACCTACTGAATATGATGCAAGTGTTCAGCCCAAGTCTGGATGTAAATGAGAATGTCATCCAGATAAACCACTAAAAAAGTATTGGTGAATGGTCGCAATATATTGTACATCATCCTCATGAAAGTGGCTGGAGAATTTTTCAAACCAAAAGGCATGACCAACCATTCAAAAAGGCCTTCCTTTGACTTGAAGGCAGTTTTCCATACATCTGTTTATTCTATCGGGACCTGGTTGTAGCCAAACTTCAGATCAATCTTACTGAAGTATTTGGCCCCCATGATTTTATCAAGGAGGTCATCAATTCGAGGAATCTGGTACTAGTTTCTGACTGTGATTTTATTTAGAGCCTAATAATCAATGCAGAGTCGTCAGGTTCCATCTTTCTTCTGTACCAACATGATTGGGATCCCACAAGTTGATGAGATGGGATGGATGTGGCCCTTGTGGAGAAATTCTTGGATCTATCATTTGATCTCCTCATTTTCTAACAAAGAGTGGTGATAGACTTTCCCATTGGGCAATGGTGTGTCAGGGGTCAGATCGATGGGGTGCTTGGCCTGGAAGTGCAGAGGTACCCTAGTAAGTGAGGGGAAGATATCTAAGTATTCTTCCATGACCTTATCTACTTGCCTCTGCTATGTGGAGAGGTCGATCGCAGAGAACCTGTATGTGGCTATGATCTTTCACTTATTTTGAGAGCGAATCACGAAGAAGACAAACTTCCCCGTCTGAGAGATGGCCTTCTTGCATTTATTAGCAGAGATCAAGGAAATAGAACTAGGTGGGACTACCTCGGGTATCCTGTACAATTTCCCGTTCAAATAAATAATAACACTACGATGCCTAGACTCATATACAACACGACGTTTCCATAAATAAGGTTGTCCCAAAAGAACATCACAAACTTTGAGAGGAGAAACATCACACAATACCTCGTCTTTGAAGGGCTTGATGTTGTACAACCGTCGACACTATTGGTTGATTCAGATATCACTTCCTTGGCATAGCAATTCAAAGGTGTAGGGTTGTGGGTACGACGTTGTCGGCAGGGCTAGTCGCTTGACGATATCTATTGAGATGAGGTTATTTTGTCTATTTCTATCAATGATGAAGTGCAGCGGGGTGACTTTTACCCACATCTGTGAATGGAAGAGGCATTCTCCTTCTTCTGGCTCGTCTGGTTCACTAGGCTGGATTTTGGTACCAACAATGGTGGCATTGGGTTCTGCATCAATCATCCATATTCCCCTTCCTGGTTCTAGCTCAGAATATGAACCCCATCTGATTCAGAGGCTTTCACTTTGGCCACCAACAACTGCTTTGAGCGACAGTCAGCAGTGTTATGCTAAGGGCTCTTATGGAAGTTGCACCACTTCCTGATATCTTTCTTTGTCTTTCCTATGTCCTTATTTTATTACATCTTGGACTGGTTTTCTTGATACTTTCCATATTTTCTCTGTCCTTTGTTTTCTGGGTTGGGGCCACCCTTTCCTGGCTTTTGTTGTGAGGGGTTCCCAGGCCCAAATTTCCGCATCTTTTTCTTGAGCTTCTGCTCGATTTTGATGGCATATCAGTAGGCCATGACCAAGGATGAGATGTCTAGAAATTCCATTTCGGTCTGGATGTATCTATGTAGATCACCACGATACTTGAGCACCAAATGTCGCTCTGAATATTTGATACCCAGCTTGGTGTGCAAGGTATGAAAGATATTTGTGAAATCTGGCATTGCTTGGTCTCTTTCTTGCCGCGATGTGGTCCGTTTGGTATAAAAGTCATCATAACTTCCAACATGGTATTATTGTTCCTTAATAGAATCCCTGAAGGATTCCAATGTGGTCGTGACTGTAAATAATGAAGGTTCCTTTGTTTCCTTTTTCTCACAAAACGTTTCCCACCAATATTTGACACGGGGAACGACTTTGAGGAGCACAAAAGTAATATTTTCTCTATTCAAAAAGTTATGGACAGAAAAATACCCTTCTAGTAGATTAAACCATTTGTCCACAACATTTTCCTCTATATGAAATTCAAATATAGGAATATCAAAATTTATTTGTACCTTGAAGGGGGCGGCGCTTCCGCTCGAAGAAGATGTGTTTCCTGTTGGTAGTCGCCGAAGGATTTGCGCGAAACTATCCATCATCTCGTTCCTTTATTGCATGAGGGATTCCTAAATCAATAGTTTGAAAGGATATCCCATCCCATCATATTTCTTTTCTCGTGCCATGAGAGGTCGCTTAGGCATGCGAGATATTTTCTCCTCAAGAGAAACAAGCTTGAGACCCAACTCTTTGTACTCTGACCTCATTAGGGACATCCATTAAGACGACAAGGAGCATACCACTATGATACCTTTGATCCATATTTTATGAGAAGATAAAAATGAATACAGATTATTAGCATGTGATTAACAAAAAATAACAGAGATACAGTAAAAATGGTTTTCTATTCAATAAGGAAATAAGTTGAAACTGTAAAATGCAGCAGAAACAAGCTTGTTGGAATGGTGGTGGCTTATCTCTGAGAAGAGATGTGACGACTGAGCTCATTCGCAAGAAGATGATTAAAATAAGGATCTGAAGGCCTTTTTGACAATAAATAGGAATGCAAAAAACCCTAGACATCCAAAAACCTAACCCTAGGAGATGAAGCGCCCAAAGTCATGTGGGCCCCATCTAGGTAAGTTAGTACATCAACTTCCCGAGGTCGTAACTTTTGCATACAATCTCCATTTTAGGATTATGATATCCCATTGGAAACATATCATCAAGGAGATTCATTTTGGGGGATCAATCATGCCTTTGGCTATCATTGAGAAGCTCGATCCCAAAAAACCTTCATTTAGGCCCTCAAAATGGCCCCGGAAGTTAAAACTGCTAAAAATAGTAAATTGTCAAAATTGCCAAAAAACTATTTTGAGCCAGTTGGAAAAGGTGGGTGGACACCTATATCCACCTGGATCATGAAGTTACGACTTCATGAAGTGAAGACACCTAGCACACACATCAGGATATCCACGTCAGCAAGGACACATGGCACAATCAAATGGTGACAAGTGACAATGTGTTATTAGCATTTAAGGTACGTGTAAGTCACGAATCTAAGTAAAATGTGGCAACCACTCTGCCAGTGCCAAGTCAAAAGTGGCGGTAGTAAGTTATGTCACTTCGAGATTATGTACTTCGAGGGAAACCAGTTTCTAACACCAGTAACTTCTTGAAGCACCGACGGTTGAAGTTAACGCTAACCGTTGATCTAATTCGAGCGTGTTCTCGACCATTGATAAAGTACAGTGGAAGGATAGAATAAGCATAAACCATGAAGCGATGCTAACCATTGATATACTTCAAGAGCGTTCTCAACCATTGAATATTATGGACACACGTCTTTGATCCAGGAGGTTTAATGATTGAAAAGATTGGAAATCGTTGAATGCCTAAGTTTCAAAGCGAGTGAGAACCATTCATCGTGAAAATAAAATATCGACCATACGATCTACTTCGACGAAATGTAATTCGAAATATTGAAGTCTGAATTCAACGATGATCGTTGATCTAAGATAACTTCGTGAGAATTCTCAACCATGAGATCATGATACTGTCAACTCCGACGCTGACCAACTTCGAAGGAAATTGGAACAAGAATGACCTAGACCTCTCAACCCCAGGAGTATCGAATTCCCGAAGTAAACTCAAACCATCCATCTCTTCGTGGAAATTAAAAATGTGACAGTTGATCTTGATAAGTGATCGAACACTCGCTTGGCCTAGTGCCTGGTCACCACCTACGGTTGTATGGAATAATAGAAATAAGGGTAAAAGAAGAGGCAACACTTAAATCAAAAGCCCATGGTTTTTCGCATATGGTCACATGTAAATGGTTTGAAGGAAGTGCCTCATACACACTTCATTTCTATAAACAACTTAAGGTCTGTAGAATAATTCGATAGAGATTTAACACCAGAACAATATAGAGAATCGGTAAAAATATCGAATATGATATGTTGGTGAACTAAGGACATAACAAAAGAAGGAGAACAATATAATGAGTCGATCCATGTCTATGATCAACTCATGAAGACAAAAGAACCGACACACAGTCATGATTAAGAGAGTTAAATCATGAGAATTATGAATAAAGGATAAAAGGAAAAATGATATTATTTAAAATTTAATATTATCATTTAAATGAAAAGGTACAATGGTTCAATATCAAAAGATGTAATGATTCAAATTCACACCAGTTGGAAGACTATATAAACAAGAAAGAATGATGAGAAGAAAGAGTAGTTGAATTTTTTGAAGTATATATATTTATATATAATGGATTGAATGAAGGTTCATTCTATCAGGTTGGCATCTGTTTACAAGTTGGGTGTTGTATGAGCATTGGATTCCTCACATCTCAGTTGGATCTGAGATAAAAAAGATGGGACTTGTTGTGAGGGTTGGATTCCTCATTTCTCAGTTGGATATGAGAACTACAAGTTGGGTCTTGTAACAGAGAGATGGGTCTCTCATAGTTGCTTGAAGTTGAAGATATTCAAATATTGATCTTATGTATTCATTCAAGTTAAATAGATAAATAAAATATTTATTCTTTTATATATTGGTTGAGAAAATGAAATAAATATATGTTGTTCAGTTAATTTATGAAAAGTGGAAAATTGTCCAAAGTTTTTTTACACTGATTCACCCCCCCTCTCAGTGTCAAGTGTCCATTTCAACAATTGGTATCAAAGAAGATTCCTTTAGCACAATTTAAACACTGGAAGGTAGATTCAGAAGAAATGGGTGGACAAATTGTTATCTCCACAAATGAAGCTCCCTTATTTGATGGAACATATTATTCATCATGGAGGGAAAATATGAAAATATATCTAAAGTCAATAGGATCTGGAGTTTGGGATTTGGTAGTAAGTAAGCCCTGAAACTTAACTACTTCAAAGAGAGAAAAACAAAACTACAAAGGAGGCAAGGAGAAACAATTCATTATCCTTAAAAGAAATCCAGGATGGATTGTCATACCAAGTCAAAGAAAATATGAGACACTAAAAATATTCTAGAGAATTATGGATCCAACTAGAAAATTGTTGTGAGAATGAAGCACAATGAGAAGAGAAATCATGTCAGAATAAAGAACAAAACTCAGAAGAAAAGAAGATTTTGAATCAAATTGAAGAACAAAGTATAGAGAAAGAGATTTCTAATTAGAATGAAATGAAGGATTTGATGAAAACCTCAGTCAACATTGAGTAAGGCAACCTCATCAAGGAATTGAGGCATACCTCAGTAATCACTAAAGAAAAATTACATAATCTTAAAACTGATGTTGTAGTTGCAATAGGAGAGATTCGTTTGGAACTAGGAAAATATATACATATTAAATTTCCTATGGAGGCTTTTGCCAATCTTGAGTACACAACGATGTGCACTCTAGAAGAATTGGATAAACTTCAACAAAAATAAGTGTTGATACTTCAATAGTTATATCAATCTAGCCATGAAGATTTTGAACAAAGAGTTCAACTAGAAGACAAATAAAAAGAGATCGGAAGATTAAAGATTGAAGTTGATCATATGATAAAGGAAATAGAAGAATTGAAAAAACATGATAACAAAAGAAAAGAAGTTCTAAAAGAAACAAAAGAATTAGTTAACGGTCTAAACACTCAACTTGAGGAAACTAAAGAAAGTGAAGAAGACCTAAAGATCCAATTAACTAGGAAATAATATTCTTACCACATGTTGGAATTGGAAAACATCACCTTCAAACAGATAAATGAAAGTACTAATGCAGATATAATGACTCAAATTGAAGAAGCTAAGAAAAAGGAAGAACCCCAGAAGATCCAAATAACTAAAAAGGAAGAATCATGCCAAATTTTTGAATTAGAAGCCATCAACCTCAAAAGGMTTCAACTAGAATATGAGGAAGAAATCAAAATATTGAAAACTAAAGTTTTTGATCTRACAAAAGATATGGAAGAATTGAAGACATATGACAAAACTATTAAATGMAAATAAGTATTGGATGAGACAAAAGAAATAGTCATCAATCTAAAGACTCAACTTGAACATGAYAAGGAAGTGGAAGAAGCCCTGAAGATTTAGTTTACTAAAAAGGAAGAAACATGTCACAAGTTGAAATCAGAAATAATCAACCTTAAGAAGATAAATGAATACAATARTGMAAATCTAAATATTCAACTYAGGGAGGCTAAGAAAAATGAATAAGAAAATCAAATGATAGGTCTCTCAAGCCAAAATAAAATSAAGAATGGAAACACCTTCAATGGCTATTTCTTTTCTTGTTATAAMTTTGTCCATACAACAATGGGCTGCAAGAAACTAGAGAAAGGATATACAATAAAATCCACAAACTCAATTAGATGTTGGAGATGCAATTTTTTTGGGCACATAGAAAAAAAAAWTCATACAATAAGATGTTACAACTGTGATAGGTTTTGGCACAAATCCCWAAGCTGCAGGAGTTCAAAAGGTCAATCCTTAAATAATTCATTCAAGTYGGTGAGAAAACCTAATAAAAGTTGKAAGAAGAAAGGAGATGACAAATCTCCAAAAACCTCTTCATTTCTAATTTATAAATGATTGRAAGGMCCGTTTAAGACCTAGTTMTAGAAGCCTCATATGACTGATCAAACAACAAATTATTATTTCATTCAAAATGTGCTAAGTCTTGGCTCTATTACAACCTAGAGTAAACTCTTGCAACAACATTTTCTGGCTCCGTTGCCAGGGATGGTTTTGAAGGTCTATATCTTCCTTGGGGTATGAAAAAATCTTAGATCTAATCCTTGATGGTGAACAAGGGGTAGGTATTCAATTGGTTGTGATCATTCACCCGGTGACTCCCCGGTTCAAAGACTCTACATGATTCACTTATGACTCCACTGGTTTCAAAATGTCAAATTCGTTCGCTGCTCGGATTGTTGCAAGGTTTTATCCTTTGGAATTTACAAATGTTTATAGTTTTCCAAAAACTATTATAGACATTAAAATTTGGGAAGACGTCCTTCCTAAATTTGGAGGATATGTGGATGACAATCCTGCTCAAAACTTGTTTGAATTTCTCAAGCTCATGGATGAATTGGATGTACATCATGAAGATTTCCTCTTGAAACTGTTTATGTTTTCATTGGAAAGAGAGGCTAGACTCTAGTATAAATATTTACCCCATTCCAATATTCCTTCATTGAAATATTTTCACACAGTTTTTAATCAACATTGTAAGATGATCTATTTAGTTGAACTCCTTTTTGAAGATTTCTGCAATATACAATTCATAAAACAAAAAGATCAAACAAATCCTCTTGAAGAGGAGGAAGAAATATCAGAAATTTATCAAGTTGATGAAGATGACTAGCATGAGGAAGAGTTCGTTGATAAAGAAGTAAAATATGATATCTCTTTTGATCATATGCAAGAAGAAGATCAAACCAAACTCCATGAAAATGAAGCAGAAAGGTCAGAAGGCTTTCAAACCGATTGCAACCAGATTTGTTGCAACAATGAGGATGAAAATGTTTTTTCAGATGAAGAGCAAGATTCAAGATCATTCATATATGACTCTATTTTTAATTCTGATGTTCAAGAGGAATACTTTAAGAATAATTGTTTTTAATATTAATGATGGTGAAAATAGTTCAATTGTACAACATGATGATGAAATCGTTGTTTTAG
Source organism: Picea glauca (assembly GCA_000966675.3). Classification (NCBI taxonomy): domain Eukaryota; kingdom Viridiplantae; phylum Streptophyta; class Pinopsida; order Pinales; family Pinaceae; genus Picea; species Picea glauca. Next base: position 113,220 of record JZKD02S0516311.1, read on the forward strand.
ACCTTCATGAAGACAAACAGCTCATGGAAGTCCATATACAATCATTTTGTTGATATAGAACATAGTCATTTTTGAAACATAGTCATAGTCATTTTTCTATGTTTCTAAAAAGTCATTTCATGGAGAGTTTCATGAGGATTGTAATCATCCAAATGTAATGGATATTTTAGGTATGGTCACTATTGTAAATCCTCATGAAAATTAGTTTGTTGATATTCAACAATTTTTTCTAGAACCTCACGAAACAAAAATTTATGAAAGTCAATGTTCCAAAACGTGCTATGAGCAGCTTGTTTATGATGAGTATCCAGAATATGAAGAAGAGAATATTTCTTCTTCATCATGCACGAAAACTTACGATAGTCCTCCTTTGTTTGATGAATATGATGAAAGTGTTTCTGAAGACAATGAGAAATAAGAAACTTTGTTTCAACAGGAAAACAATTAACAACATCATAAAATAAATCAGCCTATGTATGACAGCTATCAAGAAGATTTTTGGACAACGGATGAAGGATATAAGTAGGGGTTAGTGGAAAAATTGATCTCTCCTCCCTGTTTAGCAACTATTGACGAACATACCAGTAAGTTTCAATGAGACATTTTTGCACCAGAAGAAGAAAAAATAAGCAGTGGGAAAAGTGCACAAATTCATTTCACACAACTTTCCCAGCAGGAGGAAGTATGGACTAAATGAAAAGTAGTATATCTCTTCCCTTCTACGATCTAGTAGTAGTTTATATGGAGTCAAAATGGGGCATTGAAATTTTTATTTTCGACCTCTTGAGGTCTGATTTTCAAAACTCTAAGTACCTGCTCCCAAGGTATGTTTCGAAATTTGTAGCTACTCCTATTGTTTTTGTGCTCAAGTATGGAAGCACAATTAAATTGGTTACTTGGATATTCACTTGGTTGATTTGGAATTTTTCCTATACTTGAAAAAAGAAGTGATATCAGTTAGAGTAGGTGATGTATATAAATAAGCTTGACTTCAAGCATTAGATTACAATGGTGGTTTTCAGTATTTTTCCAGTTAAGAAGTTCTCTTTTTAGTTTGGCATCCCGTATGGTTTCGTTTTAAGTCATTATGACTCCATAGCCCAATGAATTCATAAGCGTTTTTTGTTTCAGAAAGGCGCAAGTAAAATGACAGGGTTCAAAGTTTGATAAGGTTGATTTCAGGTCGCCCAATAGATGAAGGCACGTGGTCTACTATTCTTGGTTCTTTATAGGAAAACACCATCCGTAGATGGATTCTATGTTGGAACAAATATTGAAAATTTCTAAACTTAGTGTCTTTCGCCAAAATTTATGTCAGTTGCGCTAGCTAGCTTTAGAACCTTATCGCCTGCTGTAAGTTTTTTTTTAACCATTAAATCCTTATGTCATCTAGCACAAATCCTTTCACTGCAACAAACCTCTAAATCTTTCGCCACTTTTCCTGATATCTGCAATTGGTCAATATCTCAGATTCTTAATATCATATTATTCAAGCCCTCCATCTCTCTGTTCACAATTCCTCGATCTTCAAAATAAAACTCAAATACCCTAGTTTATGCAAATTAAGTCCCTAGCCTAGGTTTTATTTTTCTCCAAAATAAATATAAATAATTTTTATTTTTTTTTCTAACCTACCCATTTATCTACCTATAACCCTCTTCTCTTTATTTAATGACCAAAAATGTTATGGGGATTTTTACATGTATTAACCACTCAAACCATATCACCAAATATTTGTATGCCAAAAGTTATTGTCCCAATTTCCAATCAAAGCTTTGAGCCAAGCAACACAACACAAGTTAACCAAGAACCGGTGCCCAAGTGCCAAGTATTAAGTCACATGGAGGAGGATCTCATGAGGAGGCCCAAAAGGGGTGCACTACACACCGAGACAATTATGGAACAGGGTTATACGTAAGCGTCGGGTTCCACTTCGGGTATTTTGACCACCGGAGGAATTTCAATAGCGAATCCTTTCCCCCAAAGCTTGAAGGCTAGAATTCAAGGTTCCAGTCATACGTATCAAACGTTGATGGGTTAAACGTTTTCACATAAGTGGATTTTGATGGTGAAAAGCTCTCGTTTGTTGCTCATTTTTGTGATTGATTGGATCTTCACTTTAAGACAGACTATGTAGGCTCCTTTATGGATAGAACTAATGTTGGGGAAATCTCTTCAGGATCTCAATGCAACAACATTATTGGAGAGGGAAAATGGCAATTCAAACAAGGGAGACATTGCACCAGAGGTTGTCTATTCTGAAATAGAGTACATAGAAACTGAGAACTTGAAGGACCTTGCATATGCATACGCTAATCTTATTACACTGTTAGACAAGCTTGACTCTAAGGACTGGATTGTGGTTTTTAAAGCACTAAACCATATGTTTCAATTATCAATTTTTCACAAGGAATCCATGTTTCCAATACTGGGTAATCTAACCACTTTGACAATTAAGTCCTTGAAGAATACAATAAGTGCTCTTTGCAAAACTGCAATTATGGCTTCATCTGACCTTATCAAAGCATACCAAGATCAGATGATTGATTTCATTGATCCAATTCTTTTTCAAATTTTACTGAAGGCCTCTCAAGACAAATTATTTATATGTGAAGCTACTGAGAAATCATTGATTATGACAACTACGTGTATTTCTCCTAATCTATTACTACAAAAATTGGAACTCTATGTCAAGCACAAGAATCCACCTATTTGAGCTAAGGTGTCTATGTGTATATGGAGGAGCGTTCATAGGATGGGTGTGGAGGGGATAAAAGAATATGGCTTAGATGCATTAACCAAAATAAAAACTTCCTCTATCAAAGAAAAAAGACAGAAGCCAAGCTTCTGAATATTCGCGCCCGGGTGGAAATTGAACAAAAGAGGTTAAATGCATCCAAGAGAAAACGAATAGTCAGAATAAGTGCCAACACATCTAATTGATAATCAATAATGTATGTAGAGGTTGTGGATAATCCATGGGTTTTTTCAATTGAGACCAAATTTGTATTAATAAATAGATTGTAGATTTAACACGAAAGGGGGGAGCAGCTCAAGAGCCTTTTGGGGACTGGGTTTGTAATACCATTTCTTTCAGAAAATATAGAACAAAATCTAAGAGATTCTATACCTCGTCACTATGTAATTCTGTCTTTTCTTGTATCATTTTCTCAAGGTTTTCATTCATTATTTATTCCTTCTTTTACATATTCAACTTGTAATGGATCTAATTCAGTAATACCTCTGATGTGGTCATTTATTGGGTAGCCTATTAGGTTCAAATTTTCCTCTGTTTATACTGTGAGAAAAATAAGACCTGTAGCTTGACTATTTCTACCTAGATTACAAGTTATATATGTGCGCAGTTCTTTTGTTTTTCTGTCTTTTTGTGAGTGAGATGAGACTTATGTGCAGGTATTTGAAGCTATTTGTCATTCCTATGTTGAAATAAATATTAGAATTATAGAAATTAGATACCTAACTCTTTGTTTCAGTCTTGTTCATTCCTTATATTCTATTTATCTTCCTTATTTCAATTAAATTAGGCAAACAATGTCATGCCTCTTCGTTTCTGATTTATAAATGATTGAAAGGCTTGTTTCAGACCTAGTTCTAGAAGCCTCATATGACTGATCAAACAAAAAATTATTATTTCATTCAAAATGTGCTAAGGCTTGGCTATATTACATCATAGAGTCAACCCTTGCGACAACAGATAGGATAAGAAAATACCAAGGCCAAAGCCCCAGAGTCACGAGCTCCCGTCAACCGTCGGATTTAGAAAACCCTTCGACCATTGATCTATTCAGAGCACACCAAGGTAGCAGTGGTCAAACTTCAATGTTGACCACTTCAGTAAAAATGGGTTGAGAACATATAAAATTACCCGAAGGCCAAAGTCCCAAAGTAGACATGAGTCATTCGATCTAAGGAACACTTAAGGAAGTATCTTGACCGTTGGATCAAGTTTTAGTGGAAGGATAGAGTAAGCCACAAAGTGTCATGAAGTAGACACAAGCCATATAATCTAAGGAACACTTCAGGCAATATCTCAACTTTCATATCAAGGAAAGTAGAAGGATATGATAAGCAAGGAAAAAGGCTCGAGATCCCGAATACCTGAATTCTTGATAGTCATTGGATCGAGTTAATCCTTTTCGGGTTAAAGAAGGACCATCAGATCTGGAGAATACATGATGAAAAATTGGACCCAGATAGTGGTCAACTTCGACACTGAGCACTTCAGTGAGAATGGGTTGAGAACATGTAATTTCACCCGAAGGCCGAAGTGTTGAAGTCAAGAAGTGAAGACACATAGCACACACATAAGGAGATACACGTCAGTAGACCATGTCAACAAGGACACATGGCACAATCAAATGGTGACAAGTGTCAAGGTGCTATTATCATTTCAGGTACGTGTAAGTCACGAATCTAAGTGACATGTGGCAACCACTCTGTCAGTGCCAATCCAACAGTGAAGTCATCAAGTTACATCACTTTAGGAGTATGTACTTCGGGGGAAACCTGTTTCTAACACCAGTAACTGCTCAAAGCACAAAAGGTCAAAGTTAACACTAACCATTGATCTATTTCGGGAGTGTTCTCAACCATTTATCAAGTACAGTGGAAGGATAGAATAAGAGTAAACCATGAAGTGACGCTAATCGTTGATATACTTCAAGAGCGTTCTCAACCATTGAATATTATGGACACACGTCTTTGATCTAGGATGTTTAATGATTGCAAAGATTGGAAATCGTCGAACGCCAAAGTTTCAAAGTGAACGAGAACCATTCATTGTGAAAATAAACTATCGACTGTTCAATCTACTTCGACGAAATGTACTCTGGAATATTGAAGGCCTATGTAGGAGAAATCACCCGAAGCATCGAATGCCAAATTCAACATTGATCGTTGATCTAAGACAACTTCGAGAGAATTCTCAACCATCATATCATGAGACAGTCAACTCCGACATTGGACAAATCCGAAGGAAATTGGAACAACAATGTTCTGGACCTCCAAACCCCCTGAGTCCTGAATTCCCAAATTAAACGAGAACCGTCCATCTCTTCGTGAAAATTAAAAACATGATCGTTTATTATGATAAGTGATCAAACACTTTATAGTCCTAGCACCTGGTCACCACCCGCAGTCGTATGGAATAATATAAATAAGGGTAAAAGAAGAGGCAACACTTAAATTAATAAGCTCGTGGTTTTGTGCATATGGTCACATGTAAATGTTTTGAAGGAAGCGCCTCATAGAAACTTCATTTGTTAAATAACTTAAGGTGTGTAGAATAATTCGATAGAGATTTAACACCAGAACAATACAAATAATTGGTAAAAAGATCGAATATGATATGTTGGTGAACTAAGGACGTAGGAGAAGGAGGAGAACAATCTAATGAGTCAATCCATGTCTATGATGAACTCATGAAGAAAAAAGAACTGACACAAAGTCATGATTAAGAGAGTTAAATCATGAGAATTATGAATAAAGGATAAAAGGAAAAATGATATTATTTAAAGTTTAATATTATCATTTAAATGAAAAGGTACAATGGTTCAATATCAAAAGATGCAAGGATTCAAATTCACACCAGTTGGAAGACTATATAAACAAGAAACAATGATGAGAAGAAAGAGTAGTTGAATTTGTTGAAGTATATATATTTATATATAATGGATTGAATGAAGGTTCATTCTATCAGGTTGGTGTCTGTTTACAATTTGGGTCTTGTATTAGGATTGGATTGCTCAAATCTCAGTTGGATCTGAGATCAAAAAGTTAAGAATTTTTATGAGGGTTGGATTCCTCATTTCTCAGTTGGATCTGAGAACTACAAGTTGGGTCTTGTAACAGAGAGATGTGACTCTCATAGTTGCTTGAAGTTGAATATATTCAAAGATTGATCTTATGTATTCACTCAAGTTAAATAAATAAATAAAATATTTATTCTTTTATATATTGGTTGAGAAAATGAAATAAATATATGTTGTTCAGTGAATTTATGAAAAGTTGAAAATTTTCCAAAGTTTTGTGACACTGACTCACCCCCCCGTCTCAGTGTTAAGTGTCCATTTCAACAAGCTATTAAAGAAATCATTTTAGAAAAGGAACTGGTAAATATAGTACTCAATGGCCTTCCCAAGACATGGGATGCATTTTCCGCAAGCATGAACATAATAAAGGAGTATCCCACATTTGAATAACTTTGGAAAAGTTGTGCACAAGAGGAATTAAGTATTAACGGTAAAGAGAAATCCCAAAATAAATACAATAATCAATCCTTCACAACAAAGTTCAATAATTTCAGGAATAAGAAGAATTTTGGCTTAAGGAAGAAACCAAATCAAGAAAGTGATATGTCAAAGATACAATGCTTCAATTGTCTAAAATATGGTCACTATAGGAACCACTAGCCTGAGTTAATGAAAAAGAAGGAAACCGACGAAGCTACAATTTCCGAAGAAAGGGAACCCTCAAAGAAATCCAAGTGGGATAAAATAAACTTTTTCTTCTAAGTCAAGGTAACAATATTCTTAAAATTTCTTGTACATACCATGTTTACATAGTTCCTGTACATATCATGTATATCTATTTCTTAGAAGATAAGATGGTTAAGTGAAATAATACCTATGGAATAATAACAAGATAAGGATTGCTATCATGATGACTACAAGTCAAGAAATACACATGAAAAAGATGAAGTACGTTGACAATATTTGGTAACAATTGTTGTGGAAGATATTATATAAGTAACAACTGCCAGATATGCTGAAATAATAATGAAACTTGAAGAGACCCAGAAGAATTCAAAACAGAAAGAAGTCAACAATCAAGAGGAAATTAGAAAAATACTTGTGACTCTTTGCAGAAGGCAATAAGGATGTAGACAAAATCATGGACTCTCTTAGATGGAGGAAGGCGATTAAAGAATTCCAAAATAAGAGCATGAATTCATGCATGAAGCAAGGATTATGAGAGAGATAATCCTAAATGATATGATCCATTGAGGATTATGAAGTATATGTCCATGTTCCCATTTAAAGTAGAAACCATGATAAGAAACATGTGTTCAATTTGACTCTAGAATAAGTCTTCCTTGAAAAGAAGTCCTAAGTATCCTTGGTTGTCCATCTACATACATAATCCTATGATGAAAGGAATAAGTTGGAATCTTCAGGGCATGGAATCTATAGAAGAATCCATGGACCCAAAATATAAATAGGATCATGAGTAAGAACATGAAGATTCCAAGAAAGAAAGAAAAGGCAAAACAACCAATTATTATACCAAGAATCATAAGACTACCAGCTTGGTTTGAACCCACTAGAAGAAATCAAGCAAGAGAAATGTAAGTTCTAATAAATAACAATGTATGTAAGAAATGTGAAAAAGACTTATGAATGGAAGCATTTAAAGATTCATAGGTTCTTCCAGAAGGAGGGAGAAGACTATGACGACAAATTGTTCCAATAAACCAGATATACCTTCTGGAGTATCCATGGATTAGCATGCAAAATATTGTTCTTCCCAATAAAGGAAATTGAGAAAGAAGCTTATACCAGAAAGAGACCCATGTATGCAGATATAAGAAGACCTTATATGCATTTAAATAACTTGATGCCGAGTATCTCATATACATCAGAAGTGTGGTAAAATTTTTCTATGATAGAGATAATGTATCATAATGGTTACTCAGATGTTCAGGATGATGGATTTATAATCCATGGAAAAATATCATGGTGACAGAAGAAGTGCTAACTCGATATGTTTAAGTTTGAGATTTTCCACAATGTCATGAGATAGTAGGAAAAAAAAGTGGTGAATTCGACCATGATATATTGTGATGATCAAAGCTATGTGAAGATTTTAGAGAAAAACAATGTTCCATGACATACTGAAGTACATTGAGATCAAGCATTAGATTCTTTTTGATAAAGTCCATAAGAGAGAAGTGGTTCTCCAATATATATCCACCGACGAGCAAATAACAAATATTTTGATAAAGCCTATGTTCAATATGAAACGTTTGCATACTTAAGAGACAAGTTGGGGCTCATGGAGACAAATTCCTTATTGGGAAAGGAACTGATTAGTCCCAGGTTGGGAGGGAGCACCGATATGTTATTGATTTATGGACAGTAATTTTCCAGTTCGGAGAATGTTCCAGGATGGGTAGTTCCTTTCCAGTTCAGAAAGTGGTTTGATATTTCTGACGAACAAGAATTTTCTAGTTCGAAAAATTGTCCAGATCAGATAGTCATTTTTGTAATGAAAATGTTCCAATATATTTCTTATGTACCATAGATAACGATTCCCACTGTAGCCAGTGTTGGGGAATGGTATAGGAAAATCATTCTTCTTGATATTCACTCTGATTAGTGGTCAAGTAGAATGGTCCACCTCGTCAGGAAGTCATTCTTTCGAAGTTCACATTTGTGAGAAGTTTCGAAGAATGGTTCATTTTGGAGGTTGGTATAGGACAATCATTTCCTTAGGAAATGGTTCAGACAGTGATTCACTAGGGTAGAATTATTCTCTCTAGGTTTCACTGTGATTAGTGCTAGAGGAATGGCCCAATTAGGTGAATCGTCCAGGTTCAACAATCAAGGAAAGGGATTTTCTAGGGAAGACTCATTCTCTCTAGGTTGCACTATGATTAGTGCCAGAGGAATGGCCCAATTAGGTGAATGGTCCAGGATCATAAATCAGATACAATTATTCTTCTATTCTTGAGAAGAATAGTCTAGATATCCCATGGATGATGTTTTACTTTCTAAGGGCATATGCTCTTCCAGATATCACAGATGTGAGTGGAAGAATGTCCCAGATGAATTTGTTTATATCATGATATTGTTTTTATGTAGGTTGATATCAGATGATATGATTGTTATGGATACTGTATGTCTCTGGAAAATAGTTGTATGCTACTATGGTGGATGTGATCCACTGGTAGTGATTGTGTGTCACTGGTTAGTAGCAGTGTGCTACTGAAAGTGGTTGTGTACCACTAGATAGTATTTGTATACTACTATGAATAGACACAGTTGTGTTCTATTGGATGGCATTGTTTTGATTTCCATGGAGACTATCACTGGTGTTGGAGATGATTGCCATTAATTATGTTGATGGAAAAAAATTATCCTGGTGGAAAATAGGTCTAGGACAATTATTCTTCTAGGACATATATCCATATTAGAAGAATAGTCCTTGTATCCCATGATGTGGATTCCAGCATATGTTGGAACAATTATTCTCCTAGGACATATGTACAGATGAGAAGAATGATTCATGTATCACTCTATGGAGTGAGTGACTTATTCAACATCATACCTAATTACTTAGATGGAGTATGGATTCAAGAGATGATGCAGTTGATGCTATTAAATGATTCTGATAATGTTGATGGTGCTCGTGATTTGATCATGAGATAGCCTGTGCGGCTATGATGATGCTACCAGTTGAATGGTTTGTTTGTGCTCAAGACAATTTCCTTTAGTACCTCCCTAGCTAGGAGGAGTGTTGATATTATGGTAGTTGCGGGAGGTATTAACCTCTACATGCAATCCTGATGAGACTAGAATATTTTGGGAAGAAAGAGAAACCCTAAATACTTGGATAATAACTCTAGAAGACTAGTCGACTTAATGAAATAATTAATATTGAGTTATTAATCCCCAAGAGGAGAAGTCATCCCAAACAACTAATATGGAGCAATATAAATACAGAGTGCTAGAGCTCATTTGGGTCTCACTCTCTCGCAACTGCAAAAAACCAATTGTGTGCAAATTTGGAGAGGAGTTGCAGTTGCAGCTGGTGCAACTGGAATATTGCGGTTTTGGATTGGAATTTCTCTTGGTTATGGTTTGGAATTTTTGCTTGGTACGATAGCTCTGGAAATAGGTACGCTACCTTGATTGGTTATTGGTTCTAGGGTTTTCTTTTGAAATTAGTCTCTCTGTCAAGGTTAAAGTTCTCAGGGGTTGCTTCAACCTATGGTTGGGTGACAACATTGATATATTTTCTATGGTGAAATGAACACACCTATTATTATAACACCTACGGCCTTCATTTATTCTGGAACTCTGGGGTTTGAGAGTTCTTGGATCATTTGATTTATTTATCATCATAGTAGGTCAAGGACGAAGTTGACCATGCTATGACAGTTTTTACTCCAGATCAATGGTTGACGTGATTTCTTGATCCAACAGTCGATGGGAGTTCGTCACTCCAAGGCTTCAACCTTCGGGTAAACTTACATGTTCTAGTCTCCTTTTCACCTGAGTGTTGAATGCCAGATTTGACCATCTCCTTTCCTTTATTGTGATCTGACGATTCTCATATTTTCATTCTAGATCAACGGTTTATGATAATTCATTTAATCTGAGACTCTGAGATATTTTTGGCTTACACCATCCTTCCACTAAACTCAATCGGATGGTTTAGAATTCGTCTAAATTCCCTCCTTGATATAGCGAATGGAGAGATAATCCGACAACCTATGACTTCATATTGATCTAACGATCATGGATTGTCCCAAAATAAGAATGAATGAATCATGTACATCATCTCTTCCGAGATTTGATTTATACTGGATTCTTATGCACCCTGTTGACATTAATGAAAATAACATACCATTGTGTCCAACATATATAACCCTGTGTTTTGATTATTTACTTTTTCTAGGTTACACATTCTACAACACTCAACAAAATTATTAACATCCTTGTTTATGTTGGACCTAAATTATATTTCCTTCAGTAATGTTGTGGTCTTATCAATACCAAAATGTTCACCCAATCCCACTATGAAACTCTCTAACAATATTCATCCACATTGAGATTTGTGGAATGGAAAAGTTTTGATTCTTAAACAAGAACCCTTCTTAGATATGAAAATACAAATACAATGTTCTATCAATACTCCAAGGTGCCTTGCATTCTTTCCATACCTCCACAAAATCTATGTCCTTTGCATACAAATACTTCATACATTACAAGCTAATGACTTTAATTGAAACATTATTCAACAACAATATCCTATGACTTAATGTGTTTTCAAACATATTCAATTTTCTAGGCACGTGCTTCAAAATAAACGAGTAGATTTTCAAAAAGTATACCCATTTGGAATGCTTTTGATTTAGATTACCTTGACTATTCATGTGTTGCAATGCCTTTTGATCAATAAATAAGAGAAAATCCTTCATTAGAAAGTAATGTCACCATTTCTTTGAGGCTTGTACAATAGCATAAAAATATTGATCATAAGCAAAGTACTTCCTCTTAGCATCATTAAATTTCTCACTAAAGATTGTAATCAATATTCCTTCTTCTAGGCTCAAAACTACTCCAATTGTTGAAGCACTTGCATCATAGTCTACTTGAAACACTTTTTTAAAATATGGAAGTTTGGTTACCTTTTCTTCAAATTTTCCACTTAATTCATGGCCACTACTATCAACTGGAAAATCCATTTCTTCATACATTATGTAAGTGGTGCACAAATCATCCTGTAAAATCTTGCCAAGCCATGGAAGCTTCTCATGTTAAAGGTACCCTTAGCTTCTCATGTTAAAGGTACACTTAGGTCCCAATACTATTTGTACAACATCGAAACTCAAAATCTCTTGGATCAGTCCTCTGTCAAGCAACTCTTGCACCTATCTATTCACTTCATCAGTCTCTACTAGAGTCATATGGTAAGGATATTTATTAGGAAGACTCGACCCTAGTATCAAGATAATTTGATGTGATATAATCCTCAAGGGAGGTAGACCTGTTGATAAATCATCCACAATAATCTCTTTAAATTCCTTCAACAAAGGTTGAATTTTTGGTGGTATAGGACTAATTTTCCCATTATCTTGGACTTGTTTCAACATTATTGCCAAACAAAAATGGGCCCTTCTCTATTCTCTAAAAAATTATATAGCTAAACACAACATGACTTTCCTGCTACTATTTCCCATATTATTGTTTCTATTGTTTCCGATCATTGTCATTACATTTTCCAGCATTGGTTCCATTTTGTTTCATTGTACATCCTTTGTGAATTCATAAGTATTGTCTCTTCCATCATGGAAAACCTTCCTATCCAATACCCATGGTCTTCCAAGTAGTACACGACATGCATCCATATCTAGTATGCCACATAATACCTACTCACTTAAGTTTCCAATCCGAAAATTCAATAATCATTTCTCAGTCACGATCACTTGATGTCCCTCTTGTAACCACGAAACTTTGTATGGATTGGGATGGGGAGCACATTTAATTTTAATTTCTCCATGAATTATGTGGACACCAAATTTTCTGTACTTCCACCGTCTATGACTAGATTGCAACATTTTCCCTAAAATTTACATTTAGTATTAAAAAAAATATTTCTCTGCATAGACTCTATACTGTCTTCTTTTCAAGTTTAAGTAACATTTTTCAGAACATTAAATTATCAACTTTCTCTTGTTGAAGTGATCTGAAAATAGAAGGCTGACTTGTTATGCTATGCAAGCACCCTCTACTTCATTAAAAATAAACTTTACAGGACCTTGCTTCATGTGTTAAAATATGCAAGATAAATTATGTGCCAAACTTATGTATCTTCTTGTAAATGCTTATGTGTGAGGATATGTTCTTTTAAATGGTTAAATATGTACTTTCAATAAATACACAGCAACATAACTTGCAGCAAATAAACCATCAAACTCAAAACAATCACAACATGATAAAGGAGTTCACCCCCCTTCGGGCTACATCTCCTTGAGCCTCCATCAATGGACTTGGCTCTCTGGGATTAATTTGTAAAAAGTTCTTTTACAAGATTATTCTCAACTCCAATGGAAAAACAAACTGTACCATTGAGATCAGAACACATAAAAACCCAAAAAATGACTAATAGAACTCTGAAAACGGATCATGGCTCATCCGGGCATGACCTCTTCTACATGTGGCCATAAGCTTCCCTGAGCTTCTCTTTGGAAAACAACACCTGTACAAGTCCTCAAAATCCTATGAAACCTATGCCAATGTGTTCAGAGCATAACAATTAGCCAAAAATGATTATTCAATCATAGAAAACAAACATAGGCTTACCAAACCATGTCCTCAATCATTGAGGGCTTCAAGCTCCCTGGAGCTTGCTGAAACTTAAATGGATAAAATACTGCAAAATAAGTCTTCAAATGGCCTTGATAATAGTTCCAATGGATTCAGGACGTCCAAAAACCCCTAGATGGGCTTTTACGGCACCTCAATCGGCCAAAAAATGAGGAAGATAGGCCTCCTGCCATTTTCCTCCTTCAAGCTTGTTGAAACTGGTTCGCCAAAATGCACCTCTATGTGCTTGAACCAAGAACATGCTCCAAATTCGTGTTTAAACCCAGCACCCATGCACAACCGAATAATTGTGCAAACTATAGGACGGTTAGGGCGCCTCCAGCCCCTAATCGCCTAGCACCTGGGCACATAGGGGTCCATACAACCAAGCGCTTGGGCAAAATGGCTAAATGGTTTTAAGCCCCCCCCCC